>VJMH01006973.1:0-28544 GCA_009835185.1 Aphanomyces stellatus | reverse complement strand
ATCCGGATAAAAAAGAAACTTCGCGGTTAAATTGGTTATTCTCTCTGAACTGTTTAGATGATGTTTAAAATCGTATTCTAAACTTTTGTGTTTCCTCTCTGAAATTTGAAACTGCTGATAGCTTGGGTTTTTGTTTTTCTGTCTTTCACCAAATACAAACTTCACAGAAATTTGTATTTGTGTTTTTTTGTATTTAGGAAAAATCAAACTTCACAGAAATTTGTATTTGTGTCTTTTTGTTTTTGGGAAAAATCAAACTTCCCTATTCTATGTATTTGTGTCTTTTTGTCTTTCTCTATAAATACATATATACAAAAAGACAACGGGTATAGAGGTTTGAATTTATGTTTCTAATTTCTTTTTCTTCTCTAACTTCGTTATTCTTTCTTTAAGTTCCTTACGTCACTTTTCACTTTTCTTTAAACCTCCTCTACTTATTACTTCTCTAAGTTCTTTAAATACCGTTTCACTTCGTGAGCGAATGCGAGCACCTATTAGACGAGCGAAGCGGTTACTGTCTCTCCTCTATTGTTTTTTAGAGGTGTGCGACACCGTCAAAGAGCTCATACATGAAGATATGAAACTGGATCCAGCTGATACGATTAGTGCTTGCTTTGTGGGGGGTCTAGTTTCCCTAAATCTGTAGCCAGGCACGCCACAAAAGAGGCGGGTGGTCGATGGCGTGAGCTCCAAAAAGCTGGTCTTTGTGGATGATCACCTCCGCGTGGGGTCATTCTTGCCTTTGGACTGAAATTCCTCAGTTATAATATTGATTAGGATGTGCTTTCGATGATACAGAGAATGCGACAGTCATTCAAGAATGATGCTGGCCTCGATGGATGCTTGCTCAAACTGCAAACCATTCTTGAGCTCAAACAAGGCGCGTGCATTCCTAACTGCGTCTCCAAGCTCAGTCTTGAGCAGGCGAGTGGTATGCGACAGAAGCAAGCCAAGATAGTTTGCCTTCAAATGAGGTGCCGTCAGTTTGCTGTGGAAAGTCACTTCCAGACCAAAGTGTTGAAGGTTGGAGCGATGGATTCAATTTAAACATGTGATCATTAGCTGCGTCCATTGACGTAAATCCGATACCACGCGGCCGCTTTAGGCAACCCCGGGCATGCGATTTTAATCGATCAAGCCGCGCTGTAACTTAATGATCGCAGGGTCTTCTTTTCGAGGAATGGCTTGCCGAATTGAAGCCACATCACATTCTTTCCTGGTGGCATCGTTCTCGTGTTGCATGGAAAAACTTTTGTGACCTTTCGTGGCGCCGTCTAAAACGTTCTATACATAAGTTTGCATACTTGACTTGAATAAAGTATGGTGTCACTGACGTCATTGATGGCTTATAATTGACATGTCATTAACGTCTTGTCATTGGTGTGTCTTAGAGACAGACAGAACTCTATCTGCGTCCCACGCTATGCCTAGCGTCTCAGTGGTGTAGCCTTGGACGACGATTGGCCGAAATTTTGCATATTTGAGACAATCTTCACGAAGCATCGCTCCATCGACTTGACGCCCGACATTTGAGTTGCAGATTTCATAAATAATGCTCTCTTAACCGGATAGGTTGGATGGTCATCCGGATAACTCCCCCGCATTTGGCACACGGTGAACTTCGATCTTCCCCACGGCTCGACTGAACCCCCGTGAAGATGGAACCTCCGCTTGAGGATGCCGTGGAAAGCGAACCTCTCTTGAAGTACGAACGCGTCGGCGGACACTTCCATTCGCTCTTCCGCGACGATGCGCTGAGTTGCATTGCCGGCCACATGAACTTCATCTGCGCGGGGACGTTTTCTGGTCATGTTCTCTTGTTGGAGCTAAATGGGCGCTACATTCGGCGGCTGCATCAACACCACAAGAAAGTACAAGAAATCAGTATCGACGAAACGGGCCAGCACATCGTTTCATGCTCGGACGACGGCACGGTCGCGGTGTACTCGCTTCTGCCCATTTCAAGCGAAGATTCCGCCCGTGTCGTCATCCCCACGTCTGGCGGCGAAGTGAACATTTACAACTTCTACAATGCGGTTTATTCGGCGCAGCTCGAAGACGGGTATTCTTCGAAGCGCGAGCGCAGCTTTGCATGCGGCGGCATTTCGGGGCAATTGATTTTGAACAAGAAGGGGTGGATCATCGACAAAGAAAACACGATCCACGAAGGCGAAGGTCCCGTCCATTGCATCCGATACCACGAGCAGCTCATTGCATGGGCGAACGACTGGGGTGTGAAAGTGTACGACACGTCCACGGACAGCCGCGTGACGTACATTGAGCGGCCCCAGAATTGCCCCCCGTTTGAGTTATGCCGCGCCCATTTGGTGTGGCACACGCTCAGCACATCCGAGCTGACGCTTTTTGTTGGCTGGGGCCACACCTTGCGCGTGGTCAAGATCAAGTCGACGACGATGGACCCCGCTGAAGCCGCCAAATCGACTGCGTTTGGGGCGTTGACGGCTGAAGTGGTCTCATTTGTCACGTTTGACTTCTTCGTGGCTGGCATGTCGCCTTGGGGAGACAGCGCCGTGTGCATTTTGGCGTTTCGCCCCCCGACGACGTCGTCGGCGAGTCAAAATGCTAAAGAATCGGGTGAAGGCGTGACGGAAGAAATCCCATGCCCAGAAATGCACGTGATTGATTTGCACGGAAAGCAGCTCGCGGTCGACATCTTGCAGTTGAGGGGGTACGAAAAGCTGAGAGCGTCGGACTACCGCGTGCAAAATTTGATCCGAACCCCGGACCAAACCCCCGTGCTCTACTTGTGCACGCCCAAAGACGTGGTTGTGTGTCGCGTTCGCGACGTCGACGACCGCGTTGCCTACGCCCTCTCCAGTCGCGCGTACGAGAAAGCTTTGGCCATTGCATTGACGGACGTGGCGGGTCTCAAGCGCCACGCCTTGGACGAACTCGTGGAGTACTATTTGGGCGAGTTGATCCTGAGCAAGCAATACACCGTGGCCGCCGACGTTTGCCGTCGATTGCTCTCGCCCCACTTGTGGGAAAAGTACGTGTATGTGTTTGCGCAAAAGGGACAATTGAGTGCGATCGCCAAGTTCATTCCGACGTCCAATCCGCGATTGCCCACAAGTCAGTACGAAATGGTGCTCAAACATTTTTTGGAAACGGACCCAGCTCAGCTGCTTGAAATCATTCGAAAATGGCCCAAGCCCCGCGCACACGATGCGAGTGGCCTCGGATCCGCGCCAGAGTACACGGAAACCACGTCCCTCTTCGATCCACTTTACGATCCAAATGCTTGGATCAACCAGCTCGAGGTATTCTTGCCAATCATGATTTGTCTCAATTGTTGTTAGACTGTCGTGCGCCGCCGCCGCCTTGCCGAGTCGGAAGTTGATCACATGAGCATGGAAACGTCGTATCTCATGGAAGCTCTGGCAGAACTTTATACCGCTACCGAACAATATGACCACGCACTGCGCATATATTTGAGCCAAGTACGTAGGTCATGATGTCGTGTGAGAATGAGAATGCCCAGGGCTCGCTGTGCACGAACAAAGACCATGCGTTTAAACTCATTGTTGAGCACAATTTGTGGGCTTCGATTCAAAACAAGGTATGGTTTCAATGATGAACTTGGGCTTACCCGATATTACACAGGTGGTAAATCTGATGATGATTGATCGAGAATCTGCCCTGCGGATGCTTGTGCATCAAATCAAGTCAGATCAACTCAAAGTGAGCGCAATTGTGAAACAACTGGAACATAAACGCGAGCTCTTGCACGAGTCAGTGACCGATGTGCCTTTCACATATAGTCCCTTATTATGTTGTAGATATTTGCACAATTTATTTGTTCACAGATTGGCGGATTACAACACCGAATCGTATGCCAGTCTCCATGAGCTCCAGGTAGGCGAATTTCTTTTATTGTTTTTTTAATCTGCGTCTTCAGGTGTCCTTGTACGCTGAGTTTGCGCCAAACTACTTGTTGAAGTTTTTACAAACTAGTGCTTTTGTTCCCTTGGAGAGGGTATGTAGAATTTAGATAATTTGTCGTCTGACATTTGAATAGGCATATAAATTTTGCAGTGAACGATCACCTCCTCTATGGGATGCCATGATTTTTATTCTGGGACGAATGGGCCAACACAAGAAAGCCCTGGATTTTATCATGACACAGCTTCAAAATGTCAAGCAGGCGATTCAGTTTGTCCAAGTACAGCAGTTTTTTTCGAAGTTAATGTTTGCCTAACTGAGTGAATTAGGACAACGACGATGAATTGTGGGATTATTTGATTGAAATCAGCCTGACCAACAAGGAATACATCGAGGAGCTATTGGAATATGCTTGTGACCATAAGATTGACCCGATTAAAGTTATGAGAAAGGTACGCTGACAATCGTAGTAGGGATTCAACTGAGAAGCAATGTTAGATCCCAGAAGATATGGAAATTGCTGGTCTCAAGACAAAAGTGCAACAAATAATTGCAAATTACAGAATCCAGGTGCGGGTGTTTCCAACCTTGTGTTTTGAAAATGTCGTCGGATTGTAGCTCAGCTTGTGCCATGGGTGCACGAAAGTGTTCGAGACCGATCGAGCAGATTTATTAAGACGTCTCATTACGAACCGAAGAAAAGCTCGTCGAGTCACCCCCCAAACCCAATGCGGCATTTGCTTTCAACAAATGAAACCCGTGGTGGTACGTCGATTCGTGGAACTAATGGCGTGAGATAATCTCTGCTCGTGTAGAACAAAGACACGAATCATTTTTGTGTTTTCGAATGCGGCCACACGTATCACTTGGCCTGTCTCGAAGAAAAGAGCATGCTTTGGAAGCAAGCGGATGAACATGCTACGACCCTGGACTTTGGTTGCTTCCTCTGTGACCACTCTAGCCGCCGGTTTACTCGACAAGAGCCAACTCAGTCGATGAAGGGGCTGACTGAGCAACAGTTGGAAGTCGCTCGCAGTGCCATTGCCGACCAAGTAGCGTGAGAAAACTCAATTTGATTCTGCATAATGTAAAATACTATGCCATATTCATGTTATGCACATAATGTAATACAACCCCGAGAAGACATTTAGAACTTGACTTCCTTGAGGCCCCACTTGATGTACATAAACACGGGGGTGGTTTCGCCATCTTTGTAGTACGAGAAGGCCATGCCGGCTTCAGTGTCCATCGTGCGGAAGAGGTAGTATTGGAGATCATCGTACATGCCCACAAGGGACTTGACAATTTCTTGGGCATCCGACTTGAAGGCTTCGAGGTCTTCGTCGCTGGCATCGGACGACTTCAAGTGCTTCATGATCTTGCGGAAGTACGACTTCAAGTACGTCTTAAGGTCAGCCTTCGAGTTGAAGCCAGTTTCGGTGTAGCCGAAGCCGACGGATTCATCAATGATGTTGTTGACAGTCTCAATGGAGTCATCGACGCCTTCGTCATCGCCTCCGCCGCCGAAAGCGTTACCAGCACCAATGTCGATGACATCACCACCCTTGGAGACCGTGCGACTGGCGACTTCGATCATACCCGAGATAAGGTTACCTTCCTTATCCTTGGCGGGGTAGACCTTGTGGGAGTCAGAGACAACTTCGTCTTCCGTGAAAATATCTTGCCAGACCAACATCTTACTGCTTCAAAACTTGAAAATTTGAAAGTAAATTGACGCTGGGGTTCTGCCGCTGGGGGAATGAGTGGTGATGGGGGAAATCGTCCGGATGGCGCCCCGGGGCACCAGAAATCTTGAATCTCTTTTATCCGGATACACTTGCATCTTGACAGCAACAATCCCCCATGTGAATGCCGCACGAAGCCGCGCCAGAAAGCCATTGACCAGCGGATAACGATGCGCTCTCCTCGGCAATGGATCTCGACCCCCTCTATCTCGGTTTAGGAATCTGGCGTGTCATACGTCGCTCGCCGTGATCCTTCGATGGTGAGTGCCATCGAAGGATATGGAGGCCCTGTTGAAGTTGTTGCCACTTGTCCATGGCACCAGTCAACGCACGCGGTCGCATGCGAAGGACATGAAGGGGTGAAATGAGCAGGGTATCTATTAAACATAGTGCATTCCACGCGGAAGCAGGGGGAACGGCGCGACGAGCGGAACGAGTTACTTGACGGCGGCCATTGGGGCGCTCTTGTTGACCCTTCTATAATACTGATCCAGCGTTTTCTCTTGCGGGGCTCGGAAGGAACTCTTGGCTAATTGCAATTGGCGCCGGGTGCGACCAAGGCTGCGACGCTGGGACACATGGCCCTCGATCCACTCAACCACCTTGTCGTGGCCCTGTTGAACGACTTGGAACCCTGCCCTGAACATGGGATCGATTTCGATCTCATCGTCGGAGGAGGCCGACGACGATGCGGGGGTGTCCGTCTTGCGGTAAAAATACACGGCGTGTCCTTCGCTCGACCCAGCCATGGACGTGGCAAGGCGGCCGATTTCTTCGACGTCAAATCCATATTGGTCGATCACTTTTTTGGGTCCGTGGAAGCTGATGAAGTACCGCGACTCGCGGCTGTCGTTGAAGCACTCGGCAATGTGCGCCATGACGGCGGGTGGGAAGCCAACGTCGAAGCTGTAGACGTGAGAGAAGGGATCGAGTGTCTCCGCGTCGTTGATGTCGCCCTGGGTGAAAATGACAGGCCGGACCTTGGACCGCACTGTCGACGTGAGCACCGCGCGGAGGTTGTACAAGCTGAGTTCCCATCGTTGGTCTTCCAGTTCCACGCCATACGAGATGGCAACGCCGGGCGTGACCGCGGCGTGGAAGTTGGGCTTGCCCAAGCCGCTCCCAATGTCCAAAAACACAGACTGGTCGCTGAAATCGCAGTGCTCGACCATATAGTCGATGATCTTGCCCATGGAGTTCTTTGTGATCTCGCCGTAGATGGCGCCACCTGCGCCGTTGCCGCCCAGCGCGCCCGTCTGCTTGTGGATGAGTTGGTACACCGTTGTGACATCGTGTTGAACGAAATTCGAGTCGATTTCCTTCGTTCGTTCGATGCTCAATGGCTTCGCCGTGGATGGCACATCTGGGGTCTTTGCCTTCTTCTGTTTTGCCCCCACAGACGAATCTAGCTTGCGCTTTCGGGGCGCCTTTGGAGTGTCGGGGAGAGTGCGAGCATGAGGCTTGATGCGGAGCGCGGAAGCTGAATTTAGAACTTTGCTGATCAAACCACTTCGACGCGAGACATGTGCTTGGTCAGGTGCAGCTCCATTCGGCGTCATCTACTCACAAGTCGGCGTCGGGAGAGCAAGCAGGCGAGTGCGGGTCACGACGTCAACCACCACTTTCCCTCCAAATTTAGGATTTACAAATTTCTACGGATAAGAAATAAGAAATTGGATTTCATCCGGATAATGCAAGATTGCTCACACTATTTCTTTACAAGCCCCATCGTCTTCCGCGGCATTTGTCAAACCATATGGATTATTCATGGTGCCAAAAATGAACGAATTCTGTGTTCTGACGAAATCAATACATTTGGTAGTTGTATTGAACCGCTCGAAAAATATTTTGACGTTAATTTTTCTGGCTTTTTTTTGACTAAATTAAGCGTTTTTAACGCCTCCGACCAGATTTTTTCATCGTTTTTCCCATACAAAAAAGACCTTTGAATAAAATTCTGCCCAAGTGGTGACGTGTCTCCCAACCAATTCGGCGAACCTCAGGCATTTTCATTCTGCCTTTGGAACGAGTCTGATCAATATGGTGCGTGTTGTGCCACGCTCTGTGGGGGACAGCTTGTTTACGATGTTTCCGTGTAGGCTAACACTGCTTCACCGAGCCAAGGCGCCGCCGCCCCCCCTTCAGGTGGTGCTGCTGGTCTCCGCAAGTAAGAACTTCACCTGGAGATGAATTTTGGACGCCTCTGATGCAATCTGTCCCTCGTAGCCGAAGACCCGCTGCCACCAAGAGCGTCAACAACGGCCGCGGCATGGGCGGTAGCTCTGCTGGCGTCCTCCGCTTCTACACCGACGATGCCCCTGGCCTCAAGGTCGGCCCCACCACTGTGCTCGTCATGTGCTTGATGTTTGTGGGCTTTGTGGTCTTGCTCCACGTCTGGGGCAAGTTCCGCGGTTAGACATCGTTGTATATATAGCGCAGACAGCTTTAGGATTTACTAAGAAACATGTTGCTCCAGCACATTGCATTTCGAACGTGCGGTTTCCAGGCTATATCACACAGACCACGATTGTGATCGTCAAAGCACCGTGGAACCCCACCGACATGAGTCTACTTTCTACCGATTGATCGTCCTCACGAGATGTCGTCCAAGGAGAGTCCATGTTCAAGGCACTGCTTTCGTCCTGCGCCGTCGCTCGAAGGGCCAGATCTTGGGCACGACGGTATTGCGATCGCTGATTGGTTAAAATGATGACGCAGTGGCCAATGGTCCTTGAGAAATTCGCCGCACCACGACCCCGAGTTCGAGTTTCTGCATTCAACACTTGAGACGTCGAACACCATGGTGGGTCGTCGTCGATGCGTCTGCTGTGGATGTTCATGCGTGTGTAGGCCGCCGACAGATACAACATCAACAGACAATGGGAACATTTGCAAGCAAAGTACGTCGGTACAGGGCATGCCGACACCACCAAGTTGTACGTCGATTCTGCCGTTGAGACGATTTGTGCTCACGACATAGTGTGGACAGTGAGTGGGCCGCGAACCAACATAGAGACACCTTGGCGTCCCATATCGGACACAGCGATATGTTGAACTACTTTGCCGTCGCGGAAAACGAATCGATCGGCCGTGTCCGCTTCAACATGTTGGAGGTAGGCTCATCTATGCGTCCCGCCTCATCCATGGACGTAGAAAATGCTGCAACCGTGTGGCCCCCCCCCCCAAAAACAAGACGGGTAGCGCCCGGGACGACGGCTATCCTTTGAATGCATTCTTTGAAGTCATCGTTGAATCGTAGCGAACGGCACGTAGTTGTAGTTTTGGGCCACGGGAGGGAGCGAGCGGAAGCTTGAGACGGACGATCGAACCGTCATTTGATCGTCATCGAGCATCCGCATCTGCTGCTTGGTCAAGACCGTGTGCAGTTGCTTGAGCAGATGGCATTTCTCGGCCAGGAGATACCGTTCGGACTTGGCTGTGTGCTATGGGGGCATGAGAAACCCCGCCGCCGCCTACGTTGCCTACCGCCTCGATGTTTTCAGCGGTCAAGGCATCGTCGTGCCTCGACTTGATAGCTCGCGGGCGGGGAGCAGTCTCGAGTTTTTCAGCCAAGTAGGCTTGGAAAGCCTGTGATGTTTGTCGGCACGTGCAGTGCATCTCTTGTCTTACCGCATCTTGCACTGCCGTGTTGCGCACGCGACTCGTGGATGCGCTCGTCATCTGTTTTGCAGCGCCCTGTTGCGAGTTTGTCCTTCCACCTCGATTCTCTTGGTTTGACGGCGCTATCGTCCCAGTCTCTCGGCTCTTCTTCATCTTGGATCGCACCATGGCCTCGTGGTCTTCCTTGACGAGTTCCACGAGACGGCGCTCTCGGCTGCGTTCAATCTCAAAGCGCGTTTCGAGTCGCCGCCGCGCGCCGCCTTCGCGCGTCGCCGCGAGTCGCGCGAGGCGCGAGTTCTCCTTGCGCAAGTTGTCTTGGAGGAGCTACGTGGCCACGTCAGCATCGCCACGACACGGCGACCGGGCGGTACGTGGA
Organism: Aphanomyces stellatus; assembly: GCA_009835185.1. NCBI lineage: Eukaryota > Oomycota > Saprolegniomycetes > Saprolegniales > Verrucalvaceae > Aphanomyces > Aphanomyces stellatus. The sequence continues at coordinate 18,899 of VJMH01006973.1, read as the reverse complement.
CGAGGGGATGGCTGGCGGCGGCTGGCGGCTGCGGCGGTTTCATTCTCGTCGGGCCGCGCCGTCTTTTTATATCTCGTGGAACGTCGCGAAAGATGAGCGACGAGAGCGACTCGAAGGGCATGATCGCCCAGGAAGAGCGCGAACTCCGGCGCGTGTTTGAACACCTCGCGGGGTACCGACAAAAGAAGAAGCTAAGTCACCTCATCACGACGTTCAAAGAACGCAAGGGCCAACTCGAGTTTAGCAACTCCAACTTTAGTAGCAACAGCGCGCCGATTTTTGACGCGGCCGGCAAGAAGATGACGCAGCCCGAGATTGTCACTGAGCTCCACGAGGTCGAGGAAGGCATCGAGAGCCATCAGGTGGAACTCGCGGCGCTCAACTCGAATGCGAACGTCGCGACCAAGTTGATCAAGAGCGAAGACCTCTTTGACGCGATCAAGGCCCTTGGGAAGGTGTGCACGAAGAAGGAGATCAGCGACATGATCTGGGAGGCAGACGAGAACCTCGACAACGCGGTCGACTGGGATGAACTTCGCGGCATGTTCAACCGGAACCTCCTCGACAAGACCGAGCTCGAGCCTGTCAACCTCTTCAACGTTGTCCAGTTTATGACGTACGACAAAAAGATGTGCGGCACGATCACGGCCGACGACACGATGGCGATTCTCTTTGCGCGGTATGGCCAGTCGCAGCTCGAAACGAAGATGAAGACGCTGTTTGGCGAGAGCGACGAACTCAGCTTTGTCAACTACCTCGACCGGGTTGGGAAGCAACGCAAACCGACCAAGAGTTGACCTCCCCATGTACATGCTTGAGCATGGGGAACGAAGGATTGCCGCCGCCGCAACGCCGCCATCTATTAATACATATACTACCTAGTTCCTTGGGCGGCGATCAATGGTGGCTCGCGATGGCAACGGGGGTCGCAACCGCCTGCAACGCGCCAATCTGGGTCAACGGCCAAATCTACAACACACGCATGAGGGGATGGTTCGACGGTAATCAACGACGACGCACCCGCAAAAGAACGCGACCTTGGATCATGGCGTACGGCACCGGGCCATAGTACCGCGAATCATGAGAGTCGTGTTTGTTGTCGCCTTCGAGCCACACGTGCCCCTTTGGCACGGTCTTGAGTTCGATCTTGCTCGAGTTGTAGCGATGCTTGAGCGCAACCGTCTCGCCCTCGGACGCAATGATGCGCTTGCACACAGTCTGTCGGTGGTTCGTCGGGGATTTCGCGATCACGATCTCGCCGTTGTGGAGCTTCCGCCAGTGCGGCGTGACTTTGTCGAGGAGCACAATGTCTCCATGTTCATTCAGGGTCGGGAGCATGCTCGGTCCGACACAGAGAACGATGTCCCCGACTTGCAAGGCGCAGAAGATCAGGCTTCCAAAGCGCGCGAGGCCACCCGCAACGCGCAAACCTTCGTTCATCACGCTCGTCACCTTTCTCTCACGCTCACCACACTCAGGCAAATCCGGATACTCCATATCCGGATACGCGAGCCAATAGGCGCGTATCTTTGGCGTGCGACCTTTCCGACCGGATCCGACATTTTTGCAGCAGTGGCATGGGCGACCTGAACGAACTGATCAAGAAGACGCAGGACACACTGCAACCGCTCATTGCAAAGCCCAAGTTGGCGGACAAGTTGCTTCAGAAGCCACCCTTCCGCTTCCTCCATGACATCTTCTCGGCGCTGATCGCAGGCACAGGGTTCGCTAAGGGCCTCTACACGGACTTTGAGCTCGACTCGGCCAACGTCAAGGAAAAGCACCAAAAGCTGCAGTACCTCGACAAGATGATCTTCTGCACGGGTCAGTGCCATGGGAAGGAGATCGACGTCCGATCGGCCAAGATCGTCGCGGGGCTCGAGCCGGAAAACACCAACATCTTCCTCACCGAGCTGGCGCTGGCAGCGTCCAACACGGCGCTGGACTGGGGCGGCGCCGTTCAAAAGACTTTGGGCGCGTACCCGCCACTGCCGGAAACATTGGCGGCGATGGGCGGGGCAGACGCCAAGACGACCGAAGCCGCACCATCCGACGTGGAAGTGCCCAAGGAAGCCCCTCGAGACGAGGCCAAAGAAGCCGAAGAGAAGGCCAAGGCCGAGGAAAAGGCCCGGGTAGAGATGATGAGGCAAGAGATAGAGGATGACACGCATTGCGTAGGAGAAGGCGCGGCGACAAAAGGAGGATAAAGAGCGACAGGAGCGTGACAAGGAAGAGACCAACGACCGAAAAAGCGAACCCAAGCCATCGTCGTCTGAAAGTGCAAGTCGTCCTGGTAGCAACAGCAAGGCCACGCGGGACAACAACGACGAAGTAGCGGCGCAGGTATTGCGACCACCAACCGAGCAGTGCACACACATATATGCACATGCACCAGGTCAAGGACGTGAATGGCGACGTCGAACGAACAAAAGACATGATCGAAAAGATCATTTCCAAGCCCAAGATGTCGGCCAAGCTATTGAGCAAGCCGCCGTTCCGGTTTCTCCATGACATTGTCTCGGAAGTGACGCGCGCGACGGGCTTTGCCGATGGGCTGTACACTGCCGATGAGCTCGACTCGAACACGATCAAGGAAAAGCAGCCCAAGATTGACTACCTCCAAAAGATCATCAACTGCGTCGGCTGCCACTTGAACGTCGAGGTGGACGCTAAACCCGCCAAGATTGTCGCAGGGCTCGAGCCCGACGACACCAACAAATTTCTCCAGCTCTTGGCGCTCGCCGCGAAATCGTACGTCTGAGTCTGAGTCTGACGCCGACGACGATGGTAGGGGCAATTCGTCGGGCGCGGTGCAACGCGCGCTGGCGGGCGACACGCGGCCCGTGAATTCCGCCGAGTCGGCCAAGCGGCAGTCGATCGTCGTCGCCGACGAGGCGCCGCCGGTGGCCGCGGCCGTGGAGGCCAAAGCCGAAGCCAAGCAGGCCAAGCAAGCCGTCGAGCCGTCGGGTCCCGTCAAAGCATTGGCGGGACCGAGTGGCCAAGACGAAGACAACGACTTGAAGAGCGACGGGAAGGACGACGAGATGACCAAGCCAGGCACGGCGAACCGCACGGCGCGACCGACAACGGCGCGGCGGCGTCCGCCCAAGCTGAAGGAAAACGTCAAGGAAGTGGGGCGGCTCGTTCGGGACGACAAGGGAACGCCGACGGTCGGCATCATGAAGGACAGCGACAACGTCGAGAGCGACGACGAGGCGCAGGAGGCGGAGAAGGGCAACAACAACCGCGAGATTTTGGACGATGGCGGGACGCATGGCAAATTGATTCGGGACATCTTGAAGGACCAGTCGGCAGAGGAGGAAGCGAATCGAAAAGCCAAGGAAGACGAAGAGACCAAGGACGACGGGAGCAGCGGGATCCGACTCGGGAAGCGACGCAAGTCGTTCAAGGAAAAGACCAAAGGCGGGACATCGACGGCCGCCGAGATCAACGAACTACGTCTCTCGATCCAAAAGATCTGCCAAGCGACCAACCCTGTCGGGAAATGCATCGAATACGTTTACGAAGACATGGAGGCGATGGCACGTGAGCTCGAGATTTGGAAAAAGGAGTACGAATCCAAGTGCGGCGTCTTGGAGGACGAAAAGAAAAAGTCCGAGGACGCGCTCCGGCCGCTCTCGCTCCAACTCGTCGAAGTCGAGGAGCAGATCAAGGAGCAAGTGCACAAGATCAACACGATCAAAGCCACGATTGCCAAGAACGAGGAGAAGACGCTCAAGCTCCTGCGCATGGTCGTCACGTCCTAGAAAAGCACGTCGTCGTCGTGTATCGATTCATATATATATATAGTCTATTGCACACGCTTGGCCGACTCGACAAATAGCGCTTGTTCCAACGGCGCAAAGACGTCGGCGCCCCCCTTTATGCACGAAATCAGGAAACTCACATCCTTCTCTTCGAACGCGTCGTCTTGGCGAAACTTGTCCAGCTCGTCGCCAAAAACTGTCGCAAAGTCTTCCATGTACAAGTCGTGGAACGACGAGTTGTCTTCGGCCACGTTCTCGTCGGCGCGGGCGAGGAGCGCGCGGCTGGCCTTGGACGCGTCCGTGAACACACCCGACGACGCGTACGTCTTGGCAAAGTCGTCGACGTTCTTGTCCATCACGATCAATTCCTTGACGGCATGGCCATACGCGTCGCTGATTTCCTCGTCGGTGTCGCCAGATTGGTTGAACTTGTGCGCAAGTCGCAGGGCCTTGTCGATCAAATCCGCGCAGCGCATGGTCTTTTCGACGGCCTCTTCCACCACCGCGGCGCGATCCTTCTCTTGGAGGAGCTGCGCTACATCTTCGAGCTTCTCGATCGCCGATGCTTCGTCCAGCGGCGACTCACCAAGGCGCTTGATGAGTTCACCGTACCCAGCCATTTTCTTGCAGTCCAAGGATCTCTTGTGATGAGAGTTATCCGGATATCCGGATACACTCGTCTTTCAAATGCAGTTTGAAGGATCGACGCGAACGCTGAGTCCATGCAGATGACTGCTACTTGGCGCGGGAGACACGCTTCCACGTGTCTAGGAGATACTTGGACCACGCTCTCCCACTGATGCTCTTTGTCTTCCAGGACACGCATCGGAACATATTTTTAGGTCATCTACCAGGTTTGATGGCAACACAGCATTGAAGTTTATGTCCGTCCTCGCTTCGGTTGCTTCCCACCTAGTTGACGAAGCCGAGTTCATCGCCAAAGAGCATCTTCATATTTGCTTCGCCCAACCATTGCTGTGTCGTGTGTCAACGCGGGGCGATCTACTGCACGCGCCTGGAGGACCTCAGCCTTGTGCGAAATGAACAACCCATGGATGAGTCTCCGTTTTGTTTCCAAGCGGACAGAGATTAATCGCCATCGAGGCGCCTGCATTGAGCGTACCGCACATCTTCTAGCCCATTGAAGTGATTCACAGGTTTGAGCTGGGTAGAATTCGGTTGACCGCGCAATGCGGCGACGGTGCAGGGTCCTTGGCACGATGTCGTGGTGCGATGCCTATTCATGACGTCGACTGTGTTCAACCATGACCACCATGGCCCAGTGCCCCTGACCTTCACGCGGCATGTTCAAGAGGATGTTGATACACACCCATTCCTCGGAAGCAAGATGAACAAATGGGCGTCCAGCATGAGGCACCGTCACTCATGTGCAACAATTCTCTTGTGGTGCCGCGTGGAATCGCCACATGTGGCGGGGTGCCAGAAGAAAATGTTTGACAATGGCGTTATCCGGATATTCAACTTCGCTTCGTCTGGTTCGAAACAGTGGTCAAGACCCAAACTTGAAATCGCCCCGTCGACGGAAAATGACGACCCCCGCCAAGAAGACGCAGCCGACATGGTACATGCCGCAGCCCATGAACTCACTCATGGAGTACTGGGAGCGTCACTACCCGCTCAAGCTGTACAACAGCATGACTCGCACGAAGACAACATTTGTCCCCATGCAGAACAAGCGCGTTCTCTGGTACATGTGCGGCCCGACGGTGTACGACATCACGCATTTGGGCCACGGCCGCACGTACACGTGCTTCGACTACGTCCGTCGCATCCTTGAAGACTACTTTGGCTACCAAGTCGAATTGGTCATGAACATCACGGACATTGATGACAAGATCATTGTCCGCGGCGCCGAGAACGGATGGACCGAAGCCCACCCCGGTCAGTCCTTGCCTGCCAACAAGGACGAAGCCGCCAAGGTTGTCTTGCAGTGGGCATCCGAACAAACCGCGGAAAGCAACATGAAGCGGGCCGAGAACTTGTCCAAGTACTTTGAAAAGACGTTTATGGACGACATGGCCGCGCTCAACATCAAGCCACCGACCGTCTTGACCCGCGTGAGTGAATACATGCCTGAGATCGTCGAATTTGTCCAAGGCATCATCGCCAACGGATATGCGTACGAAAGCAACGGCTCGGTCTACTTTGACACGATCGCGTTTGGCGCGGCCAAGGGCATGAACTATGGCAAGTTGGTGCCTGAAAACGTCGGCCAGTCGGAGCTTTTGGAAGAAGGCGAAGGTACACCATCTCTCGTATCGCAATGTTGACGAGCGGCATCGTAGGGTCGTTGTCGGTCGGCGCCAGCGACAAGCGCAACGCGAGCGACTTTGCACTGTGGAAAAAGTCCAAGAAGGGCGAACCGTTCTGGGCGAGTCCGTGGGGCGAAGGCCGTCCCGGGTACGTGCAAATGCCGTCGATCGGAGCGGCGGCATGCTCATGCGACGTCGTAGATGGCACATTGAATGCTCGGCCATGGCGAGCGACGCGTTGAAGCATTTGGAAGGCGGACGCATCGACATCCACACGGGCGGCGTCGACTTGCGGTTCCCGCACCACGACAATGAAATCGCGCAGTCGGAAGCGTACTTTAACTTTGGCCAATGGATCAACTACTTTATCCACACGGGCCACTTGAACATTGAGGGGCTCAAGATGTCCAAGTCGCTCAAGAACTTTGTCAAGATCAACGAAGCGCTCAAGCATAACACGCCGCGCCAGCTGCGCTTCCTCTTCCTCCTCCATAAGTACAACACGCCCATGGACTACAACGACAACACGATGGACGAAGCGGTCGGCGTCGACGCATTCTTCTCCAAATTTTTCCAAAACGTCAAGGCCGTGCTCCGGGAAACCGGCATCGAACGCTCCCAAAAGTGGTCGGCTGCCGAAAAGGCACTCGGAAAGAGCGTCTTGGACGCCAAGGAAAAGGTCCACCAAGCGCTCGCCGACGATTTGGACACGCCGCGCGCGCTCCGCCTCCTCCAGGAACTCGCCAAGGACGTCAACCGCTACTTGGCCGCGTCGGACGCACCCGTGTCGATGGCCGTCCGCGCCGCCGCCGAGTACATCACGCACATGCTGCGCGTCTTTGGCTTGGTCCCCCACGCGACCGACATTGGGTTTCCTTTGGACGGCGCCGCCGGCGGCAACCAAGAAGAGACGCTCGCGCCCGTCCTCGACATCTTTACGGACTTTCGCGACGAAGTCCGCGCCATCTTGTTCAACAACGACCCGAATGTCGACGTGAAGAAGGCGCTCATGACCTTGTGCGACAGCGTCCGCGACACCAAGCTCCCTCACGCTGGCGTGCGCCTCGAAGACCGCACGGGCGGCAAGTCGGTGTGGAAGTTGGCCGACAAGGACGAGCTGCTCAAGGAGATTCGCCAGAAGGAAGACGAGAAGGCCGCCAAGGAAGTGGCCAAGCAACAGCGCTTGGCCGAAGAAGCGCGCAAACTCGCGGAAGAGCGCGAGCGCGCGCAGATCCATCCGTCGGACCTGTTCAAGTCGTCGGCCGAGTACGGAGCGTTCAACGAAGCCGGCTTGCCCACGCACATGGCGAACGGCGAGCCCGTCGCGAAGAGCTTGTCGAAGAAGCTCGCGAAGGAGCAAGACAAGCACCAAAAGCTGTACGACAAGTACAACAAGTGAGCGGTCTCCCTGTGTGGCCACCACCGCTGCGAGTCGTAGTATTAGCTAGATGAATGTATCCCTGGATAAGGCACACCATGTCCATGTCATGTTGCCACTTTCGTCACGTGGTGCATGCTGGGGTCAATTTCGACCTGAAGATGCGTGTGGGTGCTCACTGGAAAAACCTTTCTCTTTCGATACTCTTGTACTATATGTCAGAGGTTCCATGCCACCGCCGTGTAAACCTCTTTCTTTAGATACTCAAATATCCAGTCTCAGGGGTTTTAAAACCGCCGTTGATTGGGCCTCGCGTTGGTTGGCTGGTGTGGGGGAGACAATCCGATTGGCTCAAAAGTTGGCCTCTTTGCCCCAGCTTGTTTGGCTGGTTCTCGTGTATTGGAGCGGGCTTGGAGGCTTGTGTTGGAATCCTCATTTTCATTGTCCCTTGAAAAACATCCTCCAAGATGCCCAAGATCAGTCGTCACCGAAACTACCGTAAGACCTACCGCACGCCTTCGCGTGCGTTCGAAAAGGAACGTCTCGACCAAGAGATGAAGCTCTTGGGTGAGTACGGTCTTCGCTGCAAGCGTGAAATCTGGCGTGTCCAATACACGTTGGCCAAGCTCCGCAAGGCCGCCCGTCAGTTGTTGACGTTGGACCCTAAGGACCCCAAGCGCTTGTTCGAAGGCCCTGCCTTGATGCGCCGCTTGAAGCGATTCGGTTTGTTGGCCGAAGACGAAAACGAATTGGATTTCGTCCTCCAAATGAACACCCAAAAGTTGTTGGAACGCCGTCTCCAAACCAAGGTGTTCAAGCAAGGTCTCGCCAAGAGCATCCACCATGCTCGCTGCTTGATCAAGCAACGCCACATCCGTGTCGGCCGCCAATTGGTCGATGTGCCTTCGTTCATGGTCCGTCTTGACTCGGAAAAGCACATTGACTTTGCCGTCACCTCCCCCTATGGTCAAGGCCGCCCCGTACGTCGTTTATGTTGTAGATTCCTGTGTGTGCTCATGCGCTTGATTCTAGGGTCGCGTCGCTCGCAAGCGCGCTGCGCAACGTGCTGCTGCTGCCAACGGTGGTGCCGACGAAGAAGACGACGAATAAACTTCTTGCGCAAGACACTTGTTGTTGTAGAGGGCGATGATGACAAAGGCGTGCTGCTTATGATTAATAAACAGCAAGTCCTTCTTTCTGTTCGCCCAAGAGATGTATCGGCCACCATTGAATACAGACCCCCTTCATTATACCAGGGTCGTCTTCATGTTGGATGTAAGTCATGGATGGATAAGAGATTAGTCTACTTGATCGGACTCGACGGGTGGGTCATGTTGTAAGCGAGCCAATACCACCTGCCATAATCCGCAAAGAGCTCTTCGCCTGGCTCGATGTCGTGCAGCGCGCGCACGAGCGCGACTTGCTGCTCGGGCTGCTTGTCGAAGACGACGTTGTGCACTCCCTTGCTTCGGCAATCGTTGATGTATCGCGCCATGACGTCGAGGGAATCCCTCGCATCGACGTAGACGCCATTCCCCAGTCGCATCAAGTAGGACTTGTCGCCCACATGCAGCGCTTCCTTCGTGCCAAGCACCTCGCCTCGGTATTCACAGATCACATCGTTCTTCGTGAAGGCTTTCGTGGCGAAGAGTCCGGCGCCGGCATTGGGCAACTGCGACGTCCGCGCTTCCACGCCCCCCTTACACATGTACTTGCGCCGCCGCTCTAGCGCATGGAAGAGGCAGTAGTACTCGAGGGCCACCGACATCGAATGGCATGCGCCGTCCCCCGTCGAGCGGGTGGACGACAGTATCCGGTTGGTATCCGTACGCGCAAAGATCACAAAATGGATTGATGTCCAAAACACAAGAGAAGAGACACTGAATTAGCTTTGACCACCATGCTCCTGAACCAACTTGAGCACCATGGCTTCATTTTGCGCGGGCGTGAGACCTTCCGAGTTGAGGATCGCATTGGTGATCAAGATCGTATCTTGGTTCGTCTTGGAGTTGATCCAAATGATGCCGTTGAAGCCGACGGCGATTTCAAACGGAATCGACGTGCCCAGCGCCGACAAGACAACACATTCGTCTTTGAGCAAGCTACCAAGTATGTTGTCAGCGGCACATCATCTAACTCTGTACCTCTTCGCCAGACCCACAGACGCCTTCAAGACGTAGCCACCTGTGAGTTCACCATAAATAGACAACCCCGTCATCCAATCCTTCTTGGCCATGTGCGAAGGCGCTACACAAGATTGAGCGAGGCAAGGTGGAAGTCGAGTAGTACCTTCGCAGGTCACGCACGGATCCAAGTCTTTGGACGCTCGCACAACTCTGCAGTAGACCAAGGACCCCGGTTGCAAGTTGGGGCGGTTGCGCTTGCTCGCGCCGTCGAAAGCCAGCATGCCCAATGTCGCGTAGGACCTACGATGTCATGAGATTTGATCGCTCCATATCGCGATCGTACGAGGCGCCAATGTCGACGCGGTAAAACTCAGCATTTCGGTCAACGATCATGCCCACGACACCGTCGTCCACCGAGGGGAGATACTACACGGACAACAATAAGAAACGACGAAGAGACCGAGAGTGTACTCGTTTGTGGTTGAAGTCCAACCAGTAGCGATTCGGGGGTCTGTAGCGCAAGACGCCTGCTTGGGTGCACAAAACTCTGTTGTTGTTGTCGGCGACCAAACCCGCGCCAAGACGCAACTTCTGCGTGACATGGGTGATATGCTGGGTCACGTCATCGCCGGGAAGGCATGTGCGCGGCGTGAACGCCAGATCGATGCTCTTCTCCGCGCTCACAAGGAACTCTTCGGCCATCCTCGACGTTGCTGCACCACTTGCTCAAATGTGTCCTTCAAGGCAGACGGATAATTTGCCGGATGTGGGTGGTGCGGGTATCCGGATTTTGGGTGTTTATCCGGATTTCACTGATTGGGTCGCAGGGTGCCATCGCCATTCACCGAAGGTTTGAAAGCGCGATGAAGCCGATCCTCGGGAAGATTGTGAGCGACAAGATGCAAAAGAGCGTGCTTGTTGCCGTCACACGCATCGTCAAGGACCCTACCTACGGCAAGTACTATAAGAAGACAAAGAAGTTCATGGCGCACGACGAAGAAAACGCGTGCAACATGGGCGACCTCGTGCGATTGAGCCAAACCCGCCCCTTGAGCAAGCGAAAGCGCTGGAACGTCGAAGAAATCTTGAAGAAGGCTGAAATTTAATCCATCAATGCGAATTGTGGAAGTTGTACTAGATCTAGAATTCGTCGTCGTCGTCGTCGAGCTCGTCCAGCGGCGGGAAATCGCCGACTTGGAGGTTGGCCGGGCGGATAAACCCGCCAAATTTCTCGGCGCACTCGTAGTACCGCGTGCCTTTGACACACCCATTGCCCTTCCCCACAGGTTCGTCAAAGACGACGCCAATCCAGTAGCCCTCGGCCGTTGTCGACGCGAGTTCCGGAACCAACCCGATGAACGCGACGCGGCCGCGGCGACCACCCGGCGACACTTCGCACCGCGCGCCGATTTGAATGTGCTGGACAGACTCTTGGTCGTAGATGGTCTTTTCGGCCTTTTGAAGACCGCCGGCACCCATCATGACGGGGGGCTTCCACGTGGGGTCCTTGGCCAACTGCTCTCGCTTGTAGTTGCGCACCGTGTTTTTTCCTACATGACGATATGCCATCAATGAAGAGAAGATGGAGATGGAACGTACTTTTGTCGTAGTCGTCTTCGGAGATTTCATACTTCTTGATCAGGGACACGTCTTCAAGGCCGCCGCCTTTTGCGAGTGAGAATGGATCGTTGTCTTGGACGTGGAGGGTCATGCCATGTTGCACGGGGTAGTACCCCAGCTTTCTCCGCTCGTCGTCGAGGACACCGACGACCGTCGAACCGCTTTTCAGGATCAACGTCATGTAGTCTGGCTTCGTGCCGCAATGACGGTAGACCTTTTCCTTGACTTCGCCCAACGTCGAATGCATGTCCAATCGGATGTCCACCATCGATGCTTTCAGGTTCGAGTGCGTGATGTGCAGACACACAAGTCCGTCGGCGACGTCTGTGTATTCGTATCCATCCTTCGCGGTGATGTAATTGCGCAACGCGCGCATGTCTTGTGCCATGTTTGTCCTTGGATGTGTTGGTGAGGGTCCTTTCTTTGGGCTTCCACGTTCTGGAAGAAAATACAGCGAGGTCGCCAGATGATTCGACGACTTCGTCAATAAATGAGTTGAATTTTGACACACTATTTAATTAATGGATTAAAATTTTACCTGATTTAAAGACGTTGAAAACCACAATTCTACATGCACACTTCAACAGGTAGGCCAATCTGGATAAATGGGTCAGTAACCGGAAAGATTGAGAATTTGACACGAGAATGTCCGTTTCAAAATCTAAACTTGTTTTCGTCTTCCCCATATTTGAGCTTCCAGTTGCGGGATTGAAGATGATCCGAACCTTGCTCGTTTTGGCGGCATTGAGTGCCTACTGGACACAACCTACTGCAGCGATCATTGCCACGGGCTTTTGCAACGACAAAGTTGGCGCCACGACGCCGTTGGTGAAGGGCGATCAGACGTACTTTTGTGTTAACATCAACGATCAATATCGCGCGGTGTTTGCCCCCATCGTCGACCAATACGTTCAACTTCGACTCCATGATTGTACGCATATATGTAGATCCTCCAGATTCACCGTACATCCTCTGTAGCGTACATCGACCAGCGCATGCGCGGCAACACGACGACTGCGTCCACGTTTTTGACTGTTTCGAGCATGAAGACGCGGTCCGTGTACAAGATGTTTACGAATGGACTGGGCAAGGCCTATCCGATCCTCACCGCGGTTGTGACGGTCAAGCAAGGCGAGGTACGTCCGTTGCCCAACATATCCCTCAGATCAGTTATCATGCAGATTCAAGGCATTTCCTGGGACGACGGGTGTTACCTTTGCGACTACACGAGCTGCGACTCGAATCTATATGCAGCCCCCAACACTGCGCTAGTCAATTCTGCCTTTGGCGACGGCAGCACGTGCTACCACTCGCCCACGCAATGCGTCAACCAGACTGCACTCTGCGATCTTTCCGTCCGATCCGTCTTGATCCTTTGCGGCACTCATGCTGTCTGTCGTAGATTTATGTGGGGTGGACCGGGACCGACGCGAATGGTAACTACCTCAGCAGCGCCGGTACGGTGTGCATCCGTCGACGCTACCAACGCACCCGTGTAGGCATGCGCATCTCGCAGTTCCAAAAGTATTCCGTCAACTCGTACATTTCCGATTTTACAAACAAGCTCTCGACGCTCCTGCCTCGCTTCTAGCGTTTGACATCATCGTCTTGAATGGAGCAACATCTATTTTCTTGTGTTTCGACCAACGAGGCCGTGCAAACCAACGACGGTGGTGAACTGTGTTGGGCGGTGACGTGGCCATTGGTGTTGACGGCCAGTCGAGTGGGGCTTCATTCCTCGGTATCCTCAAGCGGGGGATCTATCATCACGGAGGTCCAGATGGGGAAGAGGGGGTTATCTAGATCGCCGTCCAGCATTTGCAATGGGCTGTAAAGTCGATGTTATGGGAAGATTCTCACAAGTACGCAAATTGTCGCCCGATCGTCGTCCAAGGCTCAACTGATTGGAGCCGCAACCATTGAGACGCTTGGCATAACATGGGACAGAAGGAATAGTTGCCATTCCTCGCGATGCATGTACAATCAGTATGATAAAAGTTGATTTGAATTCATGCACAGATCCAACATCAAATGGTTTCAAAGGACAATAGGGTTTTTCACAGAAGTTCAGAAAGACATTAGTGAGAAATTTAACGCAATCTGATTGGTTAAAAAATTCTCTTGAGTTCTGATTTCTGGCCTGTTGTCTGTGGTATTTTGCAGAAAGAGCTTCGTGCCAGCAACACCATCGAAATTTAATAATCTAGTATAACTTCACGGCGACAGAGCCTCCGCTCAATCGCTCACAATTCGTGCTTCCATTGGAGTCTGGGTGAAACCCTTTGAGCACAAGAAGAACGTGGGCACAGTGGTTAATGCTTCGTTTTCCTCGGGACAGCGCATGTAGATCAGTGGTGCAGCGTCCAACGTGAACAATTGATGTGTTGGGAGTTGTGGAGGCGATTTCCCCCTTGAGAAACAATCGACTTAATGCACTCCCTTTGGATGAAGTAAATCCAACAACTCCAAAAATCACAAAATCACAAAATTGTGCTCGGTGTAACGTTATGTCATGGATGCGAAAGCATTCGAAGGAGGGTATGGGCTTTTTATCGTTCTTTTCGACAAGCGTAAAAATTACTCCGGAGTATGTAACAGCTCAAATTAAAACGGCGAGGCAGCCACAAGTCAAGTGAACTCAAGCTTGGTTAGAATTCACTTGATGGCGTACAGAGAACACGGGAAAAAGTCGACGTGCATGCGACTTGGAGTCTTGACACCCGGGTTCGAGTCCCGTTGAAGGAACTCTTTTTGACCTCTTCAGGGAGCGGCACGGCGCAAGCGCCTACCTGCCGCTTACCCGACGAGATAAAATATAATCAACCCCCTTTTACATGGAAAGACTGGGGCTCACTCCTCGCCAAGCAAACGCCAGAATAAAATTATACACCCGACCTCCGCTACTCTCCGGTGGGCGCAATTTTGTTGGCGTTTTAGCTGTCATCGCTTGCTGCCAGCGGGTATAATTAGTCACAGGTTCTCTCTACAACTTTATGCTGGGCAGCCCAAATCCGCGGATTTGGCACTGCACGAGTATTTGGAACAACATTCCACAGCAGTGATATGACAGTAGATATAAAAAAATGTTGAGAAGGAGAGGAAGAAGCGGAGCATCTCCATCTCTAAGTGCTTACTTCGTAGCCCTATCCTTAACTACAAGTTAAACAATGAAAATATACTGTTTTTGAGTTTTACTAAAAGTTAAAAGTCAAAATATACTGTTTTATAGTTTTATAGTTTTCAAAACTGTAAAACTCTAAAACTCACTTTTCCAAGTTGAACCCACTGAAGTATTCCCCTCTCATGTATCAAAACTGTTAAACTACAAAACTCACTTTTCATGATTACATTTACCATCATCTCAATCTCACTGAAATATACCCCTCTCAAAAACTCTCAAACTGTAAAACTCTATTTTTCATGTTCCATTTTACCATCATCTATAACTCACTGAAAGATTCCAACACAGAAAGACAAAAAGATTGGTTTTTATATTTTTTTGTTTTATCATCAGTAACATATAATATTTAGAATAGAAGGTCATATTTGGTCGCAATTTTCTATGCTTTGCTGAAACAAGCTCATTTTGACTTCTAGGGACCATCCTTCCGACCAAAAATCGTTGAAGTTATAGCCTGGGTCAATAACTTGGTTCTTCATCGCTTTTGTATAGGCCAATCTTGCCTGCAAGTTCAAACAGCGATTGTAAGGGCGATTTACTTTGTCCAGCTTGAGAGGCATGCCGTCCAAGTCACCAAACGTAGTTTGAGGATCAAATTTGCATGGCTTTTTAGCTCGATTTATGGCATCCATAAGCACTTGCATTTGGTTGGGATCGCGCATAAGGTTAATGATAGGTGTGTTTGCGATAGATGGGTCAAACAACTTCAAATAAAAGCAGTCGTCGCGTTGGTCGTAAATAAAGCTGATTTGAAAATGGTCAAACGCATGTTCCAATGGCTTGAACAACAACAATCCATTCCGTACATCGTCAATATCCGATATTTGCATCAAACAATTCGACAGGTATTCGTTACTCCGTCGAAATAAATGCGCTCCCGCCACGATTGATGCTGGAAAGGAGATACCGAGCAGCATACATTGGATCCACTTGTATTTTCGACGATAGCAGTTGTAAAAATCGCATAAGTTGGCTTTAAAGTGTGGATTCCGAGAAGAGATCGTAGTCGGACATTCCATCAAGACATGGGGAAGCATCAATAGAAACAGTTCAGAGCTAATGCGAACTTGTTCCACTGATAGCAAACCCACAGCACTGACTGCACCTTCAGGGACCACGACCAACACATAGATTTTTCCTTCTTCAGGTTGAAAATTCATTCCAAAGTGATAGTCGTTCTGGATTCGCAATAATTCATCCATCTTGATGCACCCTGGAACCTTTCCATCTTCGTCAAGCGTCGCAGCTTTCGCTTCATCCCTGCTCAACCCATTCCTTGCCAGGTAAAGCTCCAACTTGTCAGCATCGAATGTAATAATGTCTTGTTTCTTCATCTTTATCATGTCTTTGAGATGTCCAACCAACTGATCCGCGGCAACGTCCACAGGGAAAGGACTTCCCTCGCCAACCACAACGCACACCAGAGTCAGCATTTTTCGACATGGACGTTCCCAACGAAGCCACTTTAACAATGAATAAACCTGTACAAACGTATATATGAATTGTTCAAGGGGAACCTCCAACGTTTGATAGTCGGTATGATATCCATAAATTAATTTCTATTTAAAGATAAGATAATATAATATATATAATATAATATAACAATGACAATATTTAAAATTAAAAAAGAAGTTGATAATAAAAAAGTAAAAATTGTTATAACCCCAAAAGATAAGAAACGTATTAAGTTTAATCAAATAAAAAAATATGCCTCAAGATTAATTGAGCGTTATAATATTAACAATGAAAAAAAAAATATATTAGAGGATGAACAAATTTAGGATTTGCAACTATTAAATCATTACATAATACGTTTGATAATATGTATGATAATGAAGAAGAATATTTTGAAGATAAGGTTCAAGATGATACTGAATTTAAAGAATTTTATGAAGTACAATATGTTATGTTTAAATAAGCAACGTTCGGTAGCAGATGTACAATGTTATTTTTTAAAATTATAATATGAATTTCTATTTAAAGATAATACAGTATCATATATATATATATATCAATAATAATAAATATGAACTTTCCAAATTTTATTACATGGTTTAAAAATAATGATAATACATTTAATACGTATAATTATGAAACTGAAGAATATAAAATAGTAATTAAACGTAAAATTAATGTTAACTCGTTTGAAGTAATGAAAGGATATGATGCTTCGAATAAAGGATTAAAGCAATTTGCAGAAGATTTGGTTAAATGGCGAAATGAAATTATGAGTTCAAGAGTATTAAAAAATGCATTTGATTATTTTGATAATAAATTTAAATTAACTGATGGTAATATTTATTTTAAAACACATTCAAGTAATATTAATAGGTTAATTAAACTATTCATTCATAAAGATTATAAAACTTTTGAAAATATAGAGTTATATGAAGAATTCTACTATGATAAATGTAACAACGGTGGATTGACTTATCACAAAGAAGGAATATATAAAATTGTAACTACTTATGATAAAAAAATGTTTTACCCCAATATTATGTCAAGTGATGATTTTGAATTTCCAAAATTAAAAGCCAAAATTTGTAATATTTCAAAGATGCCTCAAATGGGTGACTTTAGTTATGGAATTTATCACATTAAAATCACATCAAATGATGAAAAATTTAATAAGATATTTGCATTTAGTAAAAATAACCATTATACTCATTATAGTCTAAATTTTGTAAAGTTATATAATAAAGAATATAATGGTAATATTGAATTAACTATATTAAGTATTACGTATTTGAGTTATAAAAAGAGTTCATTAGTTAAATCATCAAAAGTATTCAATTATTGGTATACCACTTTAAAGAAAATGAGAAACGAATTTCCAAGAAATAAAATTCTAAAACGTATGGCATCTTCAGCATGGGGTGAATTGCAACGTAAAAATTTAATTATTAAAACGGGAGAAGAAATTTTGGAAATGAATTAGATGTAGAAAAAAATCAATTTTATTTAAAAAACTACTATATAAAGGGCAATGATGAAGAGATATATTATCTTTTAGATTTAACAAAACCAATATATAAATATCAACTAAGACTAAAACCATTCTTAACATCATATTGCCGTAAAGTTATGGCTATAATAGCATTAAAAAATATAGATAATGTTGTTCGCATACAAACAGATAGTATCACATATAATAAAGCCATTGAAATTAACGGTGAATTTGAATTTGCCAAAGAACATGATAAATCAGGTGAAAACTTCGAAGTTAAAGGTAATTCATTACTTAAGCTTTAACTTCTTATTACTATATTCGAACTCATTTATTAAATCTTTTAACCCATTTTGAATAAGTGATGTTCGAGGTTCCCAAGTACTTCTTTCTTTTGGGTAATTTTTCCACCAAATTAAATAATATATTTTATTTTTTTCGCTTTTTTTGTCTAAAATTTTCTTAACAATATATTTAGCATTATTTGCTGGTTTTAGCTCTGACTCAGCATATGATGCGTGCATTTTTCCATCTAACAAATAGCGTACATTATTAGGATAATATAGTATTTGTGTAATCTTTCGAGGGTCATATATATTCCACTTGAAATCACCTGTTCTAAAGTTTTGCGTTGGTTGCTTATAACCTAATGCTGACAAAGGTATTTCAGATCGATAATATACTACATCGCCAACTTTGTATTTAGAATCTGTTTGAACATCAGGAAATTTATAATTAAATGGGTCTAGATCTGGTATAATTTTCCGTTCTTTGTTTAATTCTTCTCTAACAAAATCTAATATATCAGTCCATTCTTTGTATTCTGAGCCCGATTCAATTTCTTTTTGATTCATGCATCCATTCAATAATCTACCAAGTGTTCTATTTAATCGTTCTACATTAGCAAGCTGTTGATGTCTATAAGGCTCTGCATATCTTTGCAATATATTATGATCATATAGATATTTATGGAAAACAGATTTAAATTCTGTTCCATTATCAGTTCTAATGGAACCGTGTGGTTGTGGTAATATTCCACGTTTGAATATTTTTTTCATAGCTGCTAATACAGTTTCAGCTTCTTTATTCTTAATTGGTTCGAAATCGCATTTATTTGACCATATATCAACCATAGTTAATAAATATAGAAATTTTTGTCTTGTCTTAGGTAAATGTAACAAATCGGCCATATAATTGTAATTACCGACAGGAAATGTATTTGTTTTAACTGAATCAAATTTCACTTTAGGCTTTTTAGTATATTCTTCATTTATATTTAAATTTTTAATAATTTATTCATGATATATTATAATAATAATTATTCTCGAAATAATGAATAATGTCTTAAAATTTCACTTAAAACATCTTTAAACTTATCAAAATGATCTATTTGATCATAATTTAATTCATCTAAATTCATTGTATGTCTGGCATAGTCAAATATTTTATGTTGAATATCAATAGGTAACTTACTTATTTGATAACTTATATCTGATTGATGCTTAACTTTGTTGGGCAACTTATTTTTTTTCATTGTAATATATATATCTATATATCTATATAAATATAAAATTATACAAAATTAATGTCTTTGAAAATACAGTCCA
>VJMH01006972.1:0-39819 GCA_009835185.1 Aphanomyces stellatus | reverse complement strand
GTGAACCCACCCGTGACGGTGACCGCTTGAAAGTACGACCCAATGTACTTGATCTCGATCGAATCCTCGGATGTGAACGGGATTTCCCTGGGAATGGGACCATCAGCAAGGGGATACGATCACACTGCAACGCACCAACGCTCGGGCAGCTCGGCTTCGTGGTGGTCGCCACTGCTCTCGTGCGCGGCGTAAAGTTGTTCTTCGTACTCGATGACCATGTAGTACCCACAGGCAATGTAATGATGGAGGACGAGGTAGAGGAGAGTCATGACGACGAGGCGAAGATGGGCAACGTTCATCTTGTGGGCAATCCACGCCATGCACCGATTGAACGTGGCCGACTTGGAGACGCGAAGGGCCTACATCGACATTTGAACCAAATTCATCTCGAGAATAACGAGCGTACGCGAAAGAGGATGCACACTCGAAGGTACTTGAGCTGGCTCCACGTAGACGACTCGTATAAATCGGGACCAAAGAATGTGACGGGGACGCTGCTGAGACAGTCGGTTGCAAACCAGCCCGAGAGATACCGCCGTCGAATGAGTGTCGTGTCGTGCACTTCTTCCAGCGAGGTGCGGTCAATATATGTCGTGCGAAACATAAATACGACGTCGAGTAGCAAGATGGCATCGACGAGACACTGAAAGCCAAAGAGCCACGGGCCTTCCACGCGCAAGTCGAATGCAATGTCCATGGGCGCAT
Source organism: Aphanomyces stellatus (assembly GCA_009835185.1). NCBI lineage: Eukaryota > Oomycota > Saprolegniomycetes > Saprolegniales > Verrucalvaceae > Aphanomyces > Aphanomyces stellatus. The sequence continues at coordinate 39,114 of VJMH01006972.1, read as the reverse complement.
GAAGAATTGAATAAAAGGTGAGCAGTGCCATGAGGACATCCCAGCCCATTTTGAAGCGAGATTGAATGGGTATGAGAAGAACTAGTTGTTCAAGTGAGGGACACACAAAGACGTCGTCGTACACGTTTGATTGCGCATCGCGAGCTTCCAGATTTCATGCCCCGCCATTGTGTTGAGTTCGTCTTCGAGCTGGCCGGCGTCCATCAACGCTTTGTTGTGATGCGTCAACTGGCGCAAGATCCGTTTGGCTACGTCATCACCATGAGGATGACGAATCACTCCAACGTACCCGAACTGCCTTGACGTTTCTTTTGCAGCTTGGCGACAAATTTAATCGAATGTAACTGAGCGGAGCTGCCACTCGCCGTGAGCGATCCACTTGCTCCGCTCGCCGTCATTGTATGTTCGTCTCGCGGCGTGTTCCAGTCGTCAGGCGGCCCAACCAACAACGGCGCGCTTTCGTCACATAAAGTCGACTCGATCGGGGCGACACTGGCTGCGGACTGCAGCCGCATCAGCAAACTCATGCTTCGTGAGAGCGAGAGAAGCGACGACTTGGATTTCGGTGACTGCAGCGCTGTCGTCATTGTCGTCGTGTCGTACGGACCGGTTGTCTGTTCGTCTGCAGCGGTCGCACGTTCGCACATCGGCAGCAAATCGCTGGCACTGGGGCTGCCCCGACGGATCGAATCGAGTTTCGCGGTGCTAACGCTCCAATGCAGTCGCTGGAGCAGTTTGGCAGACATGGACGTCGGGAGGCGGCACGACGACGTGTTGGCCGCCCATGGCGCACCAGCGTCGTCATGCAAGTTGGCGGCATCCGTGTGATGGTCCCCTGTCGACATGCTACCGTCATCCCTGGCCCGATCTTCGGGCAAAGTGCGCAGCAGGGGCGATTCCTGACTCATCGACGATGTCAGGCTTTCGTCCGTTCGCGGCCCGTCGTCCGTGCGTTGACTACCATGGAGCCGTCGAGGTTTTTGGATTGACTGCGTGGATGGGGCGGCGAACGAAAGCAAATACGTCGACGCGACTGAGGCGTCCAGTGGGGCAAGGGAGGCTTCGGTCGCGCCACTGTCGAACGAGTGCCGCGGCGACGACAGAGCACTCGCGTGGACTGATCTGTCTGGCGGCGCTTGCAATCCGTCGGCGTGCGTCGCGAGGAGCGCTGTGCTGCTGCATGCCGCATGTTCGTTTTGGTGGGCAATGTCGACCTGTAACGCGAGATGCCCTGGGCTTGGCGCCAAGGGTTGCAGCCGGTCAAACGTCCACGGCTGCGACCGACGCGGCTTGGTCGTCTCGTCGCCCATCCAAGGATTCCGTCACAGCGGTCACCCGTTATGCAGATATAACTCTTTTGCCAAGAGACACCGTTTCATTTTTTCGGATCCACGAATGACGACTCTTGTCGACGAGGCATTGCGTCGGTATCCTTGAGAAAGGACCTGGTAGCACTTTCTGCCAGCCAATCCAGCGACCATTGCTAAACGCCACTCGAGAGTGACAACTCAAACGCTTCTTGCGGCCGCCGCATATGGACAATTGCCTATGTCTCAGTCGTATGGTTCGGTTCAAGGTGGACTCGGGTCGTTCCCAAGTCAACAGCCAAGACGTTGACTACCACCGCAGCGAACGTCGATCGTACTGCCAAGTGACAAACAAGATACAACGTCAAAGGAATCGACTCCGAGGTCAAACGGTCCAAGATTGAGAAGCAACACGCCACGAAAATGCACTCGAAATCCGGATTAAATATCCGGATGGACGTTTCACAAATGGACCAATCCCAACCATGCGCAACAATTCACGGGATTTCATTGGTCCAAACTTGCCAATCATCCAGCATCAACTCTTCAGCCGTCATCTGAACCGACTCGTGCTCCTGCCGCTCCGGTTGCTTGCGTTGCTTCGCATTTCGAGGTTCCGTGAGACGATCCGCCGCGCCTCGGCCATGTTTTTCGTCTTGACGTGCGACATCTGGTTGATGGACCGCATCGCGCGCGACGTCGTCGACCGCTTCGAGCCAAAGTTGAGCAGCGCCGCCGCCTCGGCGCGGTTCATTTTCGCGCCCTTGTCGGCGGACCCGCGACGCGCCGTGCTCGGTCGACTCAGGTTGCTGCTGCCGCCATTCGTGCCGTTGCTGCTGCGGCGGTCGCCGAGGCTGCTCCGTCGGCCGTCCGTGCCGCTGCTGCGCCGCCGCCGGTGGTGACCTGGCTTCATGCTCCACACAAACGACGAGTCGCTCGAATTGTGAAGCAGCTGGCGCGAGAGGGCGCGCATGAGTTTGTGGTGCGGCAGGCTGCGGTTCATGGCGCGCATCGCACGCACGAGTGCCGAGATCTTGACGGGCGCCGAGAGTTCCATGCGCGCGTTCTACGGAACGGTCGACGAACGTTTCAAGAACATGATACGCACGCGCTTGCCCGCTTTCGAGAGCTCGAGCCGTTTGGCTCGCGCGCGCGTGAGGAATTCCTTGAGCGGTTTGTTTTGCGTCGTGAGGAGAAGAAACATGTCTTTGTAAATCACTTGGAGTTTGCAAAACGAAGTCGCGACAACGTTGGCGGTCGTCCGTGCGTTTTCCATGATCAAACTCATCTCGCCAAAGAATTCACCGGACCCGAGGTCTTTGAGCACGACAGGGCCGTCGCGGCTTTCGTGAAACACTTCAACGGTCCCCGATTGGATCAAATAAAACGCTTGGCCCTGGTGTGTTACCATGACATCTCTCCAACAACGCCTCGTCGTCCTGACATACCTTTTCGCCTGCCGAGATGATCACGTCCCCCGTCAACGCCACGACGTTCTCCATGCATTGGAGCAGTGCCAGAATCCCCTCGGGCGAAAGCGCCTGGAAGAGCGGCACCTTGCGCAGGAATTCTTCGTGCATGCTCAGCTCGAGCTCCAAATGGAGCTTGTCTGGAATCGACGCAAAAAGGTCGCTTGCTTGGTGCGCGTCCTCGACACCTTGGACACTGTCGTAGTACTCAAAGATGCGCTTCTGGACTTCAATCGGCACGTGGCAGTGGCCCAAGCTCGCGTGGAGCCGTTCGCTGCGTTCGATGCGCTCGTCGTCGACCTGGTAGATTTGTTTCAGGAGCGTCGCACAGACCCCAAAGACACTAGTTTTCGTGAGAGAGAATTGCGTCGTCGTCGTCGTCGTACCACGCGTTCGTGGCCGCGCCAACAATAAACATGAGTCCACTAAAGAGCCGCTCGGGCGTCGTTCGGGGATAGAGCGTGAAGCCGCCCGTGACTGTGATCGCTTGGAAGAGCGAACCAATGTACTTGACTTCGAGCGCGTCGTCTTGTCGAAATGGAATCTCCCTGTCGAGAATCAGGCGTCGCACGTTCGCGTGACCGAGGGCGTACCACAGCTCCACCTCCGTGGGTTCGCTCGTCGTCGTCGATAGCATGTCATTCACAGGGTCGGCCGTCAACGACGACTGGTCGACCGCATGGGCAAAGTGGGTCGCTTCGTATGCCGTCACCATGTAGTACCCACACGCAATGTAATGATGGATCACGAGGTAAAAGAGTGCTACGGCCACGAGTCGAACAAATCCAACGTTGACTTGGCGCGCGACCCATGTCATGATGCGTTTGAGGACAGGTGATGAGACGAGGCGGCGTGCCTGGTCACACACAGTGAACCCCGAAAGGAGGCGACGTCGTACCCGAACGAGCACGCCAAATCGGAGGAGTTTGGCGTAGGGTGACACGCCAAAGTACGTGACAGGGATGCTACAGACAACGTCGAGGCCGAAGCGACCGACGAAATAGTGGCGACGGAGGCGCGGGAGCTCGACGACTTCTTCGAGCGACGCGGGGTCGACAAATGTCGTGTGGAAGTGGAGGAGGACGTCGACGAGGAAAGCGGTTTCGACGACGAGTTGTGCTGTGTGGGCCGCGGGGTAGGCGGCGCACCAGTCAAATGCGACGTCCATGGGCGCAATCAGGATTGCATAAAGTGCCGCGAGTGTCTGGAGGGCGTCCCACCAGAGTTTAAAGGGCGATTCGAACGAGATGGCCAAGACTAGGGGCGTCCGTCGGTTGATCCCAAAGACCAAGCCAACGTACCACTTTGAGACTTGGTCATGGCGAGTTTGACGCGAAAGCTGTGCGACATGTGAGCCATTTCATCGACGAGGTCGTGGGCGCGTGCGACGACCGTCTCTTCGCTCGGCCGCCGCCCCAGTTCTTTCACTAGCGTCGTCGTATGAGATGTGACGACGACTATTCGGTCATATACCCTTGGTGAACGCTTTCGTCCAGAGTAGTTTGCCCGTCGGGATAAACGCTTTCGGTGAGAGCCGCGTGAGCGAACCTTGTTTCTGGAGGAACCGCGGCGGGCCGATCTTGGTTGCCGACGCGTTGGCATGGAGTTGGCCGCCCACAGGCGATTGGGGACCTTGGGGTGGCCAGTGCGTGACGGAGCTCCGTCGTCGGGACGTGTTGCTACGGGAACTGATTTCCGAGACCGCCGAGAGCCGGTTGTGTCGCTGGAAAAAGGACGGTCCACCGAGACGGGCTTTCGGCAGCGTTGCTGGTAGCGGCACGTACGTGTCGGAACCATGGAGAATGCGCTCCTCGAGCTCGGCGAGCTCGTCCTCGGTCATGGCTTTGGTTTTGGGTGGCATCGTCGACGCCGCTTCCGACTCTGTCTTGTCTCGTGGTTTCACCGCATGAAACCGTTGGCGACACGTGTTAGTTACGCATTGTTCTATTTAATAACCGACGCTGCAATTTAAAATTTCCTCGAAGGTTGCACAAGCACGCTTTGCTTTGGAGCGGCAACGTAGTGTAATCGTTTCCAAGGCATGATGGCAGGCGACCCAACTCGTCAACGTATCCTCGTGCCTCGACAATGCACAACCCGATTGGCGGCTTGCTGGAGATGACACAAGCTCGTCACAGGCTCGGTCGACATCGCGTCACGTGTGCCTCAAGGATTTGATTCTATTTGTTACCAACTGAAATCGCGGGCGCGGTAGAGCATGTTGCGCTCCGTGACGCGCGTCGCGTCGACCATGTCGTGGGCGGCCACTTGCGACATTTGCGCGACGGCTTCGAGCGCGACGGCGGCCATTGGCTTGCCGCGCAGCACGCGCACCATGTGATGGGCTAGCGCCGTCACGTGATTGGCTTTGATCTTACCCATCGCGGCGTGCCACTTGTGGGACGAGGACCCAACGTCATCGCTCTCGTCGTCATCGCACTTGCCAAACGTGCGCTGCACGAGCACGAGTCGATGCGCGGCGCGGCGGAGCTGCAGGCGACGGAGCGCGGCCTGCATGCGGCGCGGCATCGCGCGTTTGGCCAGGTGGTGCACGACGCCAACTTGGGCCACGACCTGCTTGGACGTTGCGACGAGCGCGGCCGACGCCGTGGCTTGCTATAAACGTGTGTGGTTGGGTTGTGACAATCCACCGACACGGCACGTACACTCACGACCGTGTCGGACGTGGCCAGCTGGCGCTCGCGCGCGCGTTCCCAGAACCGGCGGACGTCGTCGTTCTCGGCTTTGATCCAATCAAAAACGTCGCGCGTGAGCACGAGTAAGACACAAAACGACGTGGCCACGACGTTGGCGGACGCGACGCCGTCATCCTGCAGCAAACTCATCTCGCCAAACGATTGGCCCGCGCTCATGTGTTTGATCGTGACGCGCGGGGTTGCGCTGGCCCGAGGCTGGGCGCCGCCGCCGTCAACTGGTGCTGCTCCTGCTGCGTCGTGAAACACTTCGACCGTGCCCATTTTGATCATGTAAAACGCGCGCCCCTATCCGTTGGATGAGTGCTGTGACTAGTCTCTTAGTCACACCTCTTCCCCCGCGCGGATGATGAGGTCCCCCGTCATCGCGACTGTCTCTTGTACGCATTGCATTAGCGCGAGTACCGCGTCGGGTGTCATGGCCTTGAAGAGCGGCACCTTTTGGAGGAACGATTCGTTGAGCGAGACCATGAGTCGCATCTGCAGCTTCTCGGGCATGTTGCGAAAGATGACGCCGGCGTGGTGCGCGCTTTCGTGGCCGTGGGCGCTGTCGTAAAACTCCATCACGCTCTTCTGGAGGTCGTCGCCCGCGTGCGACGCCCGAAGACACGTGTCGATCGCTTCCTTGCGATCGGCGCGCTCGTCTTCGATGTGGTTCATCTGCTCCAGCACGCTTGCGCAAATGCCAACGACGCTACCACCAGCCTCGTCAGCCTCGTCTCGTGTGTGTGTGATGACGCCGGCGTCATCAATATGAGACATACCACGCGTTGGCAACGATGCCGACTGTAAACATGACGGCGCCAAAGATGCGTTCGGGGCTCGTCGAGGGCATGACGTCGCTGCCGCTGGTCACGTCGAGGGCTTTGTGCAGCACGCCGAGGTATTTCAACGCGATCGTGTCGTCATCATGAAACGGAATCTCCCTGTGTATACGTCAACACGACGACAAGTGACGATGACGACGACGACGCACCACAGCGTCGTTGTGTTGTTGGTCGGGTCGCCTTCAAAGCAAATAAGTGCGTAGAGCGAACACGCGATGTAGTGGTGCAGAAGCAAGTACGAGATTACGACGACAACGAGTCGGACGACATACGACGTAAACGTACGGGAGGCCCACGCCATAAATTCGGGAAATGTCGGCGACGTCGAGAGTCGAAAGACGCGGCAGAGCACCAAGAGCCGCAAATAAGCCCAACGGGACTGCCGAAACTCGTCGCCCAACACCGACGTGGGCAGGCTGCTCATGGCATCGATCCAAAAGTAGCCTGCAAGATACTCGCGACGGATGCGATGGACGTCAAACACTTCATCGTGGGTGTCAACGTCAAAAAACGACGTGCGAAAGACGAGGACAATATCAAGGACAAAGACAAGCTCAAGGAAAGCTTGAGCAACCAAAAGATGGGGAAACGGCGTGTGCAGATCAAAGACCAAGTCCATGGGCACGAGCACGAGCGCGTAAAACGTAACGACGGCGACGGCGGCGTCCCACCATACCTTGGCGTGCGAGTGGATCGAAATCACAAACACTAGGCACAAGCATATGAGGGCTATAGTTAGTCACGAGAGACTGACCGGCCGCTTGGTGGTCGCGCGCGAGTTTGGTCGTAAAGTCGGTTGCGAGGGTCGCGAGTTCTTGGTCGAGTTGCTCGGCGTCGATGCTGCCGCGGCGGTTGTCGCGTCGATTCATCGTCATCGCGCGCGTCACTTTTTTCACTGGACGCAGACTCAGACTCAGATGTGGTGGTGACGCGCCTACCTTTGTGGATCGTCGTATCGACCGACAGTTTGCGGACCCTGCGCTGCTCGTTGACCTTTGCCTTGAGCCGCCTGCCGGCTTTGGCCTGCGCCGTCGCGGTGGCAAACACACTGACAATCGAGGTTGGGGACGAACGGACGACCGTGGCTGGTGACGAACTGACGATTGTCGTTGGTGACGATTCTGGTGACGTCGAGGGCGCGAAGGCCGCCCTCGTTGCGACCGACGCGGTGGGCCCGATCCCTGCGAGCATGGGCGGGGCTGCTGCGGCGGTCCTCTCATTCTTGTCGAGTTCCAAGGCCGCTCGAAGGAGTGAGAGTCGCGGCCGGTTAGCTGTGTGGCGGCGTGACGCGCCCCTGTCACGATCGATGGGCTCGACAACAGTGTCGTTGACGTCGTCGTCGTGATGATGTGGTGACGCGCTACCAAGGAGCTTGGTCGAAGATCCGTTCGTGGATGAGGCAAGGCGCAAGGCGGCGCGGCCTTTGTTGTTGCCGTCATCGGCAACCACCAAGGGCACGACCGACATATCCGTGCCCTGAGGCGGCACACAAAACTTGTAACTCCTGTGGGTACGAAACGGTCAAACGTTGTCGTGCAAGAAGATTGGAAATGTCCAACCGCTTTTGAATCCCCCGAGAGAAGTGGAAAACCAAGACATCGATGAACAGTGGAGCGTGATATTATCTGTTATTACACGTTTGATCCTAACATCTTTGACATTGAGACTCGAACCCGGGTCGTGTGGAACGAGCGTTTTCTTTGTGATTGGCTATCTTTTGTCCAATGGGACGGTATGTGGCAGTGTGATTGGATATATTTTGGCTAATGGGGTGACAGAAACATACATTCTGCTTCTTCTTCGATTTCCCAAGGGACAAGCGGCAACGCAAGATTACATTTGTGCAAGTTGCTGATGGATGCATACAAGTCGATGGACGGCGACCGCGACGCGGACGTGGAGGAAGCGTTCCTCCCTGGGACGAACCACGTGAGCTTCGAGAGCAAGGACACGGTCCCCGCCGGTCTCTTCCTCGCGAATGTCGCCGCAATCGCGTATATGGCCGTACGTGGATCTTCTCTTCCGTCGTGACATGGAGCGTTCCTGCAGGTTGCCTGGGGCGTGCCAAACGTGTCTAAGTTTGATTTCACGGAGCACAAGGTGACGGACGAGTCTCGTTCGCAAGGCATGAGTCTTCTCCTCGTCTCCCTCGTCATGGCCCTCGTTGGCGCCGTGCTCTCGGCCGTCTGGCTTCAAGTGCTTCAACTCTACGCGTCTCGCATCATCTCGTTAACGATCCAGGCTTCTGCGGGTGCGTTGCTTGTTGCTTCCCTCGCGGGCTTCTCGGAAGCAGGTATTCGTATTTCCCCTCCCGCATTCCTCACTCTCTCACAGGCATTGCCGGTCGCGCAATCGGTCTCGCGAATCTCATGATGGCCGGTGTCGTGATCCTGTACTACTTTAACGTGCGCCATCGCATCCCGTTTGCCGCGTCCAACTTGGCCGTGGCGGCCAAGATCATGCAGCGCTTCCCGCAGGTTGGTTCTTCAACCCCACACGTCCGCATCTCATTCCTTTCCTCAGCTCGTCGCCGTCGCGTACGGTGCGATTGCCGCGCAAGTCGCGTGGATGCTGCTTTGGACCGTCGCGCTTGTCGGCGTCTGGGCCAAGACCTATGACGTTCACACGGCGGCCCTCGAGGTCCCAACCTCCACGTCCATCAACGTGAGCGTTTTTTTCCTCCTCTTGAGGTCCGCCTCGTCTTCTTGTCCATGGAGTCTCATGTTGTGTAGTTTGTTTTGGGGCCTTCAAGTCCTGCGCAACATTGTCCACTGCACGGCCGCCGGCACCATTGGTACTCGTCTTGCTTTGATTGATCTCTCATGGCAGCAGGCGAATGGTGGTTCTCCCCCGACACGCACCACGCCGTCCACCGCGCCGCACACCGCGCCGTCACTACGTCCTTTGGCTCGATCTGCTTTGGCTCGCTCATCGTCGCCGCGCTCTCGGCGCTGCGCTTTGTCCTCCTCTCGGCAAAGCGCCGCAAGTCGCGCAATTCGGTCAATGCGTGTCTCGAGTGCCTCGTCGGGCTCCTTGAAACCCACCTCCGCTCCTTCAACAAATATGCGTACTGCCAAGTCGCGCTCTACGGCAAGGACTTTCGCACGGCCGGCACGGACACGCTCCAGCTCTTTCGCGAAAAGTATGTGGTCTGATTCTGAGTCTATGCTCGTCTGATTCTGATTCCATGATTGTCTGATTCTGTGTGTGCGACTCATAAATGTTTACGCAGGGGCTGGACCGGTGTCGTCAACGAAAGCCTCGTTTCGAGCGTCCTCTCCATGGGCTGTTTGGTTGTCGGCGTCGCGACCGGCGTCGTTGGCGTCGGCTGGTTGCATGTCTCGATGGCGTGCTCGGCCGAGGAAATCATGGCCCATGCGGCGCATTGTGGTATGTCATCGTCCCAGTCATGGTGACGTCATCCCTGTCAATGGTGACGTCATGTCATGGTGATGCTCATGTAGACACGTTCAATGTGATGATCATGACGTTTTTGGCGTGCTCTGTCGTGGGCTACGCCATGTGTGCGGTGGTCTCGTCCATCTTGGACAGCATCGTCGCGACGGTCTTTGTTTGTTTTGCCGAGGTCCGTAACCACTGTGTGCTATTGTGACGACGACCAACGTAGGACCCCGTGGCCCATCACATTACCAACTCGGAAGAATACGTGAGCATTGTCGATGCGTGGTATGTCACCGTGACATGTTTCATCCCACCTCCAAGTCGTGTAGGCGCCAGTTCCACCCGGAATTGCTGACCCACTCGACCTTTTCGACGTCGGTCTCGTACGCGTGAGGCGTCTAATGTGTATATTTTCTTTACTACTTGAGCTTGGGCATGCTGGCTGCGATGACGTCATGCGACTGTTGCTTGAGCTCGGCCTTGGTCAACCCCTTCTCGAGGGGTTTGTGGACGATGAGCTTGACTTTGCCAGGGCGTGTCCATGCCCAGAGGTCGTCGGGGATGATCACGGTCACGGGCAAGACGCGGACGTTGGCGGTCACAGCCAAGTCGAACGCGCCGTCCTTGAATGGCAGGAATTCGCCGCGCTGGCGCGTGCCCTGTACCATGTGTGAGACGACGAGCATGACGATGGCTCTCTACCTGGGGAAAGATGCAGACGGACCAGCCATTGTGGAAGCGGTCCTTGGCCGCTTCAAACATCTTGAGCACACTATCCTTGCTCTTGCGCGTGAGCGGCACGTAGTTGGCGAGCTTCATGATCCAGCCGGCACCCGGCAACTACGAAGAGATGAGACGACGACAAAGGAAGTGGAACCAACCAAAAAGATGCTGCTCTTGGACACCCACGAAAAGTTGCCGTCGAGGTGGTAGAGGGCCGTGATGTCCATCATGGTCTATGGGAGGTGTTGTGAGACGAGAGAGAGGCCTAGCTAGTGTCGTACTTGGTGGTTGGCGACGATCATGTACACTTCGTTGGGGTTCATGTGTTCCTTGCCTTCGACGACGACCGGGCCAAAGAAGACAACATGCAGGCCACGCGCAACGACTTGGCACACTTGATGGGCGAGCACTTGCAGTTCGTTGGGCGCCAGCACAAACATGAGGGGGGCGACGAGGACAAATTCGACGGCGCTGACGAGGATCCAGAGGAGGCCAAAGAGGAGGACCTTGCCGTCGACGGCATCCTTGAAGAGCTTCTTCTCTTCCATGTAGATGATGGCCACGGCCACGGCCACGTACGCGGCGGCGCTGACACCAAGCAAGAGCGACCACATTACAAGGCGAGATTGCAAATGCCTCGTGGACACCCGTTGACGAATCCCACACGCGGTATAAATGGTTCTCAAAATGCGGCGATCTGATTGGTTCGCGCCAAAGTGTAGAGTGGACGGTGTCACGACCCACTATTTAAAATGCATTTGAAATAGTCTGAATAGTCTTAAAATAGTGTAATAAAAACAATTTAAAACATTTCAAATAGTGTCCGACGCAGACGGCCGCGCAAGATATTTTTTGTCGAAGAACGGCCAACCGGCGTTGTTTCAGAATTGGATTTGAGGAGCGGCCGCGATGACGGAACTGGCGCAGCCGGACAGCGAATGGGTCTTTGACTTTGTCATGAACCTCTTCCAGTCGCCTGCGTGGGAGGTCCCGATCATGAGCTTCATCGACGAGAACTGCGCCAGCTTTGACACAGACGAAGAGAACAAGTTCATCTACAGTGACTTGCACGGGCAGTTCCGCGACACGGGTACGACGACGGCGTTCTGTCACTCTTCCGTCGTCTCATGCGGCAGTAGTCGACGGAGTTCTCACGGCCAACCTCGCGGAAATCGGCATCACGCCGTCCGACTTTGCCGACATTTGCACGAAATGCCGCAACTCGACGGAAATCAGCATGGCCGTGATCAACCAAATCCTCGCGATCGACGACTTTTTGACGTTCAAAAAGCTCATGGTAGACGATGTTCTCGTCTCATTTGTCGTGCTCATGCGGCGCAGGTGAAGCGCAACTTGGAATTGGAGCTGGAAGTGATCACGGCCGTGCGGGACGAAAAGGAACGGTCCGCGGAACTGGCCAAGGTGACGCTTGCGGCCGAGGCCAAGGAAGAAGCCAAGGAAGAGCAAGTCGACAATGACGACGATGACGGCATCGACTACTCCTACGTCGAGGACTATTGGATGGAGATGGACATTCTGTACAAGCAAGAAGAAATGGAACAAGCCGAATTGGAAGCAGCGATCGCGCTCTCGATTGCCGTCGAGGAAGAACGGTACTTCCAACATCGTCATCGTCACGACATATCACCCATCCGTAGATTTCGACTTGCGTCTGTGCAGGCAAAGTCAGCCGAAGACAAGGGCGGCCATGGCAAGACGGGGTTGGTAGACGTTGACGAAGCGGAGCGTTCTGTGCGGCGCGGGAAGGAACAGGCCGAAGAAGTGTTCAAGCGCAACAAAGAAGTGCTCGCGACGAAGAAGGAGAAACACAAGGAATTCCAGGAACAGGCCGAGATTTCAGACTTTGAGATCCGCAAGCGAACCGAGTATTTGAAGGCGCAGCGCGACCGGATCTTGGAAAAGAAGAAAAAGGAACGCGACGGCAAGCTGGAAACGTACCAGAAGGAACTCAAGGCCTCGGCGCCCGAACCGGTGAGTCGCACGATCATCCAGCGACGCGTATGACATTTCGTTGTAGCCGCCAAAGATTTTGGAACGCATGCAAGAAGGGCCGCTGCCACAGGAAGCCAAGGAATCCGAAGCGGAAGAGCGCCGAAAAGCGCTGCGGATTGCGCTCGCGCGCCGCATGAAGCAGGTTGGATAGGTCGGCTACGGACAATTGACGGCTGACTTGTCGTAGGAATTGATCGAAGCGGCAGACGACAAGCTCGCCAACCAAACCGTCCAACCGGTAAGCGGATGATGGCAGATGGACGAAGCTCATGGGTTTTTTAGTTGACGGATTTGGACGACAAGCTCAAGCGTGTGGAAGAACTGCGCAAGTTGAACCAGAAGAAGGAAGAGGAGACGATGCTCGAATTGGAAAAACACCAGAAACGAAAGCAAAAGCAAAAGCAATAAGAGGATGATATATGGACGAGTGCATGTGCCATGAGTGGAGGTGAGCGAGGAAAGCTGGCGGAGTTGATTTGAAATTTCAAACCTGGCATTCTGATTGGGCTGTTACTTGGCAGTTTCGCATCAGATCGAGTGAAACGCCTAGATCGGTTTCACGAGCGCTGCCGCCTCCACCGTCGCAACATGGTAATGTCTGCCGACGACGACAACGACAGCATGCACGAAGTGGCCGAGATGGCGCCGCGCCCAGTAATACCATCGCAGCGGCAGTTCACAAAGATCCCGCTGTTGGGTGGTGACGCGCCGTCCACAGCCGACGTGAGCGGCGCCAGAACACCACTCCCTTCCGCCATCGACGAAGGGAGGATATCGACGGAGGGGAACATCACACCGCCGTCTAGTCAAACTATTCGACAACGACCTGTGTTGGTACGGTCCACCAGTTCACTCGAAGACCCCCCGTCGTCGACGACGACCATGGTCAACCCAGCAATGATTGCGTCGTCGCCCAGCAAAAGTACCTGTGACGCTGCTCTCTTGATCGTCACAAGTTTGTAGCCAAGCTCAGTCGCGTGTCCCAAGGCAAGCACGAGCTTTCCGCCGCGGCCTTGGAGTCCCATCTGAATCTGCTCGCGGCCGACTTTCGCGCGTCCCTCGTCCTCAACCATCGCCATGGTCTCATCGTCATCGTCGTCACCTCGTTCGTCATGACATTCTCGTCACCCTAGCCTACACGCTCTCGATCCACTCGACTTTCAAAGCCATGTGGGACGCTGGCCTGCTCGTCGCCACGTTCGTCGCGGCGATTGTTGGACCCCTCGACGCTTCGTTTGACGTTGCATGCCACCGCGTCTCTGTCTCCCTCGACACACTCTTCCTCGTGGACATGCTGCTCATGTTTCGCACGTCGTTCCTTGACGATGTCACGCGAGAAGAGATTACTGACCCCGTGCGCATCCGAACTCACTACGTCACTACCTGGCTACTCCTCGACGCCGTCGGGAGCATCCCCACGTCATACCTCGCCCACCATGCCTCGCTCGCCTTTCTCTGCTACGCGCGCTTTGCCGTGCTCACGCGGGTCTGTCATCGTGGCATGTGGCCATTGATGGTGACGTCACCATGTCCTAGTTTGGTCGTCTCCGCTACTCGCCCATGCTCCAGCGTCTCCTCGCATGGATGTCCTTGGTCATGCACACGGGTGCCCTCCGACTCGTGGGGCTTGCAATCCTCTACCTTGTGCTGCATCACTACATTGCCTGTGCCTACTACCTCCTCGTCTGTGCCGAAGGCGACGCTGAGGAGCTCTGGTGGCTTTTTTTCTCTACCTGCCCTAACCCGACCGTAGGGAAATCCCATTCACACGCGAGGATTCGATCGAGATCAAGTACATTGGGTCGTACTTTCAAGCAGTCACCGTCACGGGGGGGTTCACACTCTACCCCAAGACCAACGCCGAGCGGCTCTTTGGCGGGTTTATGTTTGTCGTTGGCGCGGCTGCCAATGCGTGGTACCAAATCCCCCTTCGCCTGGACACGATCGAATCCCCCTTTAGCATCTTTGGCACCGTCGCGAGCTTGCTCCAAACGATCAACAAGGTCGATGACGCGCGCGGCCACCGCATGGAACGTGTCCACGCGCACCTCCGCCGCATCCAAGTGGCCGATGTCCTCGAGCGGCAGATAATGGAATGCCACAACAGCGCCGAGGGCGTCGCGCGCGCGCACCACACGGCGGCGCTTTTTGACGGACTCCCGCCCAAGTTGACGCTGCAGCTGCAGCTGCACCTCCATCAGACGTTTTTGAACAAGGTGCCGCTCTTCCAGACGTTGCCGCAGGACGCGCTGCTGGCGCTCCTCGAGTCAATGGACGACGTCGTCGCGTCGAATGGTGACGTGATCATCCGCGCGGGCGAAGGGGTACATACGCTGAGCGCATGACGATCCATGACGTGGCAGCGCCGTAGGGCGAGGCGTTTTACATGGTCGAGAGTGGCACGGTCCAAGTGTTTGAAGACGATCCCACGCTTGGGCGCGTCGTGCTGCAAGTGTTGGCGGCCGGTGACTTTTTTGGCGAAGTGAGCTTGATGCGCCACGGGCCCGCGTCGGCGACGGTCGTCGCCACCTCGCTCTGCAAGTTCCACGTGATCTACCGCGAGACGTTTGATCGTGTCATGCTCGAACATGCGCATTTGAAGGTCGCGCTCGAGAAGTCGAGGACGCGTCGCCTCCAGTCGTCCCAGACTGCCAAGCATGTACGTTGAGAGAAAGAGGAAAGAGGACGAGATGATGATGGTGCATGTGTGTGTAGGAGGCAGGAAGCAGCAGTCGACGCCCGCTCCTTGCGCCCAAGACAACCGTGCGACGAAAAGCCGCCGCGATGCGCCACCATTTCGCCCGCCAACGCATGTCGCGACGCGTGAGCGAGCAACTGAGTGTGATGGAAACCAAGCTCTCGACCCTCGGCACGAGCACCAGGCATACGACCACGGCCGCCGCGCTGCACCACGTATGTCATATGTCCCATATCGCCGCGAAGCGCATGCTCGAAGCAAAGCGGGTCTCAGCCGAGAACGTAAATTATGTCGCGTAACACAAGTCGATCGCAACATGGCAACACGAGGAGCATGGCTGCTGGTGTGAGGAAGGAGACGATGGAGGGGACTTCCTCCACGAATCGACAGGAACCTCTCTGACGGTTTCCAAGACCTCTCCGTGGATCGCTCTCGACCGTCGTCCAAATGGTGAGATTCTGGCATCGGGCTGTCCAATCCAGCCAATCACTGCCACGGAAAAAGAACTTCAAGTTGACGGGAGGGATTTAAAACGTTTGAAAGCGTTTTCCAACGAGGGCGAAGGCGAGGATCTGGGGTCATCCGTGGAGGGGAGATGTTTGAAATATGTTTTAAACGCTGTTTTGAACATACCAGACGTGGGTGCAGCGTTGAAGCAAGATACATTTGTGTTTTGTAAACACTGTATTGTCAACAGCGAGAGATCTTGGCCGCCCCCCGTCCTCCACTTTCGAATATCCTCGACAACGATGGCCGTCCGATATGCGTTGAGCAAGCGCGGCGCGAGCAGCCGCGCCGGCCTCCTCCGCCGCTTCAGCTCCTTCAGCGGTGAATGCTTGTCCTTGGAAACCCGCTCCAATGGTGTTGCGATCGTTCGCTTGGACGACAAGGCCGCCAAGGTCAACACATTGAACGCCGCCATGCAAAAGGAACTCGTGTCGGTGCTTGAGAAGGTCGAGTCGGACTCGAACATCAAGTCGGTCGTGTTGATCTCGAGCAAGCCCGGGTGCTTCATCGCTGGCGCGGACATTGCGCAACTCCAAGCGTGCAAAACCGAGGCCGAAGTGAAGAAGCTCTCGTCCGACGGACAAATGTACATGTCCCGCATCGAAAAGTCCAAGAAGCCATTCGTCGCTGCGATCGACGGCTCGTGCATGGGTGGTGGGTTGGAAGTCGCGTTGGCGTGCCACTACCGTATTGCGTCGTCGAACAAGAAGACGCAATTGTCCCTTCCCGAAGTCATGCTCGGCCTCCTCCCTGGCGCCGGCGGCACCCAGCGTCTCCCCAAGCTCGTCGGCTTGCAAGCGTCGTTGGACATGATGCTCACGGGAAAGAACATCAAGCCCGACAAGGCGTACAAGATGGGTCTCGTCGACCAAGTCGCCGACCCGTTTGCACTTGAAAACGCTGCGATCGCCGCGGCGGAAGGCCTCGCTTCGGGCAAGACCAAGCACAAGAACAAGGACAAGGGCCTCGTGAACCGCGTCTTGGAAGACACGCCGCTGCGCAGCATCATCTTCCAAAAGGCCGGCGAAATGGTCGCCAAGAAGACGGGCGGCCACTACCCCGCGCCCAAGCTCATCTTGGACTCGGTCCAAGCCGGCTACGCGGGCAACGGATACGAGACGGAAGCGACCAACTTTTCCAAGTTGGGCATGACGCCGGAAGCCAAGTCGCTCATGAGCATCTTTTTCGGCCAAACCCAGCTCAAGAAGAACCGGTATGGCAAGCCGTCCAAGCCGGTTAAGACGATGGCGGTGGTCGGCGCGGGGTTGATGGGTGCCGGGATTGCCCAAGTGTCGGCGGCCAAGGACATTCGCGTGCTCTTGAAGGACCGCGATGCCGCCGCGGCGTCCAAGGTACAGTCTCTTGTGTATGGGGATGGAGGATTGAATTTGTGGGATCATCTAGGGCGAAGATTACGTCAAGAAGAATTTGGACGACAAGGTCAAGAAGCGTCGCATGACGACGTACGAGCGCGACGTGATCATGTCGAACGTGCTTCCGTTGAGCGACCAAGACGAAGTGTGGAAGAAGCATTTTGCGCACGCCGATTTGGTGATCGAAGCGGTCTTTGAAGACATGGCGCTCAAGCACAAGGTCATCCAAGGCCTCGAACCGTTCATCCCTGACCACTGCATCGTCGCGACCAACACGTCGGCCTTGAGCTTGGCGGAAATCGCCAAGGTACACCCCGACTTTGTGACTCCTTGACCCTCATGTTGTGGCATGTCTAGGCGAGCAAGCGCCCTGAAAATGTTATTGGCATGCACTACTTTTCGCCCGTCCCGAGCATGCCGCTCTTGGAAATCATCCGTCACGAAGGCACGTCCGATGACGTGGCGGCGCGCGCCGTCGATGTCGGCCTTCGCCAAGGCAAGACGTGCATTGTAGTCAAGGACGTGCCTGGCTTTTACGTCAACCGGTACGTCTTTAGTCGCTTGGGATTTGATCTCATGTGTCGGTAGTTGCTTGGGCCCGTACATTGCCGAAACCCTTGCGTTGGTCGAATCGGGTGTCGACCCCGAACGCCTCGACAAGCTCATCACCAAGTGGGGGCTTCCCGTGGGCCCCATCACGTTGGCCGATGAAGTTGGTGTCGACGTCGGCGCGCATGTCAACAAGACGCTCTCGGCGGCTTTGGGCGTGCGCATGAATGGCGGCAACCCCGCCATCTTCCAAGACATGATTGCCGCGGGTTTCCTCGGCAAGAAGTCTGGCAAGGGCTTTTATGTCCAACCCAAGGAGAAGAAGGGCAAGAAGACGATCAACGCCGACGCGATGGCGATTGTCAAGAAGTACCAAGGCGCCGACTTGAAGCTGAGCGACGAAGACGCGACCAACCGTCTCATCTCGCGCTTTGTGAACGAAGCGATCTTGTGCGTTCAAGACGACATCATTGCGAGCCCGACCGAGGGCGACATTGGTGCCGTCTTTGGCATTGGTTTCCCGCCGTTCCTCGGCGGCCCCTTCCGCTACGTCGACAAGGTTGGCGCGACCAAGTTTAACGACATGCTCTTGCGCTACGCCGACAAGTATGGCGAGCAATTCGCGCCCGCACCGCTCCTCCAAGACATGGCCAAGACCAACAAGACGTTCCACAAAATTTAAATTCGACAAATTGACCCCTGCTTTTTGATGTATTACGATTGGCATATGGAGTTGCGTCCTGTCATGTCAACGGGGCATCTTGATATTACTACGTAGTACTACGTAGTACTTGCATGTATAGACGAAATAGGCAAACACTGACTGCAGCTAGCTAGCTCTAGTCGACAATTTCTTCTTCGGCGCTTGCCACCGTGATGACACCAACAGAAAACTGTTATCAATGAGGTTGTTCATATTGATTGGCATGTCCGGGCCAAAAATGTGACCACCCATTATGCCCACAACCATCATGTAAAAAACACATTGTGGCATTGAGAGCACCTCAAGTAGCCTACTTTACTTGGGGCCAATCATGTCTTCGGGGCGGACGTAGCGGTCAAATTCTTCCGACGTCAAATAGCCGAGCGACAAGACGGCTTCCTTGAGGGTCGTGCCTTCTTCGTGCGCCTTCTTGGCGGCTTTGCTTGCTTTGTCATAGCCAATGTAGGGGTTGAGCGATGTCACAAGCATGAGCGAGTTCTTCATGAGGCGGTCGATCGTCTCACGGTTGGCTTCGATCCCAACGACGCAGTTGTCAGTGAACGCGACGGCGCTGTCCCCAATGAGGCGAATGGACGAAATCAAGTTGGAGATCATCACGGGCTTGAACACGTTCAGCTCAAAGTGGCCGTTCGATCCGCCGACCGTCACGGCCACGTGGTTGCCCATCACTTGGGCGCAGACCATCGTGATGGCTTCGCATTGGGTTGGGTTGACCTTCCCGGGCATGATCGACGAACCGGGTTCGTTCGCAGGCAAGTTGAGTTCGCCCAAGCCGGAGCGGGGGCCGCTCCCGAGGAAGCGAATGTCGTTGGCGATCTTCATGAGCGAGCACGCAATCGTGTTCAACGCACCACTGGCTTCGACGACGGCGTCGTTGGCGGCAAGCGCTTCAAACTTGTTGGGCGCTGTCACAAAGGGAAGCTTGGTCTCGTCAGCAATGATCGCGGCGATCTCCTTGTCGTAGCCCTTGGTAGTGTTGAGCCCCGTGCCGACGGCCGTACCGCCCAACGCGAGCTTGTACAAGTTGGGCAAGACGTCTTCGACGCGCTTGATCGAGTACGCGATTTGTTCGCGGTAGCCCGAGAATTCTTGGCCGAGTGTCATCGGCGTCGCGTCTTGCGTGTGGGTGCGGCCAATCTTGATGATGCCGTCAAATTCTTGCACCTTGGCGTCCAAGGCGGCATGGAGCTTTTTCAAGCCAGGCAACAAGACGCGGTGGATTTCCATCACGGCGGCAATGTGCATGGCCGTCGGGAACGAATCGTTGGACGATTGGCCCATGTTGACGTGGTCGTTCGGGTGCACGGGCTTCTTCGAGCCGAGCTTGCCGCCCATAAACTCAATCGCGCGGTTCGAGATCACTTCGTTCGTGTTCATGTTGGATTGCGTACCCGACCCCGTTTGGAACACAACCAAAGGAAAGTGGTCGTCCAACTTGCCGGCAATCACGTCGTCGGCAGCCTTGATGATGTTCGCCGCGATCTCCTTGTCCAACTTGCCCAGCTTGACGTTGTACTTGGCCGCGCACTTCTTCACGATACCCATGGCCTTGATCACAGGCATCGGCATGCGTTCGCGGTTGCCGCCGATGGGGAAGTTTTCGAGCGAGCGCTGCGTTTGCGCGCCCCAGTACTTGGACGCATCGACGGACACTTCACCGAGTGAGTCGGTTTCGACGCGGATGGTCGTCGTGCTCGACATGCGGGCGAAGGAGCTGCCGCGGATGGTATTGCGGGCGAGGGTGCGGGACAACATGGTCGGCCTGGAGACTCCAATTGAGGAAATGACTCTCAGCGCCACATCTCTCCATCGGCGTTGGGAGCCGCAAGCTTTCAACCAATCAGAACACAGGATACGTCAACCTCTTGACTGAGACTTCCTCTGTGGTCTCATCAAGGCCGGCCGACGGACGCGACCGCACACGCTGCCGCGATGCTTGCTTCTATGCGTCACCATCGTCCTCGCCATGACAAGGCTCTCTTCCAAGCCGCGCGCGGTCCCCGGCGTCGCAGACGAAAAGGCGGTGATCAACCATGCGCGGTGGCTGCGCCAAATGCTCTCGCGGCGCGTGCATTTGCATTTGCACACAGCCAGCTGCGTCTCCCCGTGTCGACTTTGTTGAGCTGGTGATTCTCAATGTGTACATTCACAAGTCCCTGTGCGGCCACCCGCCTTGGGACTCCGGAGGATCCGCTCGCACTTTGGACATGGGAGTGGAATTTACGTCAAATATATAACGTGCAAGATGTGTGGATTCAACGAACACGATTCGGGTGTTTAAACATTCCGAAAACAAGTCAAATAAATGAACCACTGAAAGTGGTCAATTCAGCATTTGATTGGTTACAATAATTCTATCCGTGCGTGTTCATTGGCCAATGTCGTTCTATTGGCCAAATTTGGCACGCTTTTGATTGGTGTTGGGTCGGAATGAAAAACCCCAGTAACTGTCAAAATACTGGCCTCTGATTGGTCAACCTTTCAACCGCTGCGAAGTTGGCGTCGACGAGCTTATCATGCCCTTGACGACATGTGGTAGACTGGGTGGCATGCGAGCGCACTCGCGGGCTTGGTCGTCGCCTTGATCGACCCGCCGCCCCGAAGAAGTCCATGGGGGCGGGACCCGAAGCGCTGGAGTTCACTCACGCGCGACAAACTTGCCGTCACCGCTTGGCTCGAGAGTTGTTTCTGCGTGTAGCCCCAGCACCGCCCGACGCGCGTCCGTGTGACGATGCGTCGAAGTGTCTTGAGACGAGAGTGGCGCTGCATGCGGGTTTGGCGGATCAATTTCTGGAGCTCGTGGCGGCTGCTGCTCTCGGCTTGCGCGCGGCTGCGACGCCGTCTTGTCGACCATGACATCGAGAGAAGAAGGAGGATGCATGCTACCACGCGCGACATCTCGGAGGTCTCGAGCCGCGCCGCGCGCGCCGCCACGAGCACGTCCTTGAACACGTCGTTTTCGGCCGTGACCAAGTCGAATGTTTCCGTGTAGATCACGTGGAACGTGCAGTTGGTTGCGGCGACGACCGACGCCGATGCGACATCCTGGCAAATCAAACTCACTTCGCCGAAAAAGTCGCCGGCCGAGAGGTGTTTGTTTGAGGGGCACGTGGCCCAGGTGAGGATCGTCAAGGTACACTTGGACCTTGCCGGCTTGGATCATGTAGAACGCTTGCCCCTACGTGGTGTCACGTCATCAACTGAATCGTTGTATACTGGCCTACCACTTCGCCGGCCCGGATGACAACGTCGCCTATGGAGACCACGACCAAGTCCATGCGTTGGATGAGCCCAAGCAGCGCCTCTTGTGGCAACGCGCAAAAGAGTGGCACGTTTTGGAGAAACGTGCGATGGAGGACCAACGAGAGCTGGAGCAGCAGCTTGGACGGCAGGTCCGAGAAGAGCGTGTCCAAGTGGGGGGCGCGGTCCTGGCCCTGGGCGCTGTCTTGGAATTCCATCACGCGCGCTCCAACGTCGGGTCCGTGTGCGTTCGACGAAGGTGGGTTTGGAGGCAATCCATTTGATACGCGCGCTCGTTCTCGACCTTGGAGATTGTTTGGAGTAGACTGGCCACGGTGCCAAAGATCCTCATGTGAATGATACATGGGTTATTCATGTGTAATCAACGATATACCAGGCATTCGTGGCGGCGCCAACGACAAACATAAACCCGCCAAAGAGCCGCTCGGCGTTGGTCTTGGGGTAGAGCGTGAACCCACCCGTGACGGTGACCGCTTGAAAGTACGACCCAATGTACTTGATCTCGATCGAATCCTCGCGAGTGAACGGGATTTCCCTACGGTCGGGTTAGGGCAAGCGTCTAAAATAGAAAAAAGGCCACCAGAGCACTTCGGGCGCGGCGTCGCCTTCGGCACAGACGACGAGGTAGTAGGCACAGGCAATGTAGTGATGCAGCACAAGGTAGATGATCGCAAGCCCCACGAGTCGGAGGGCACCCGTGTGCATGGCCAAGGAGAGCTGCGCAAAAAGCACGTGCAAAATGGGCGACTGGAGGAGGCGCCCGAGCTTCGTTGCGAAAAAGTTCGACCAAAGCCAAAGACGGGCAGGTGTACCCGCAGGAGGGTGAAACATCGTGAGAAGACGAGCCAGTGCAGCGACGCGTGTCGAAAGAACGAGGTGGGGACGCTTCTCATCGCGTCCAAAACGAACCAGCCAGTGACATAGTTGGTGCGGATGCGGATCGGGTCCTTGATCTCTTCCTGGGTGAAATCGTCAAGGTAGGTCGTGCGACACATGAGCAGCATGTCAACGAGAAAGAGCGAGTCGAGGCTCATATGCAGGCGGCGGCAGGCGGCAGTCGCGATGGAAAGGTCAAAGGCGACATCGAGTGGGCCAAATACGTGGAAAGCATGTGGCGAGGAGCAGACCAATGTCCCATATGGCTTTGGACATCGAGTCGATCGAGAGCGTGTGGGCAACGATGACACGGACGCGTCACGGGGGTGACAGATAGACACAAGCGTACTTTGCTGGTCGTGCACGACGAGGGACGCGCGGTAGTTGACGTCCATGCGATTTAATTGCTCTTCCAGTCGGCCGGCACTCAGCGCACTTGACCGCCAGTTTGAGCGAAAGTACTGGGCTACGTAGATCACAGTCGTACCTTTGACGATGGCCGCTGTGAAGGACCTGCGAATGTGGCCAGGGGCGACGGCCACAACACTCGCCTTGCTCAGTCGTTTCGAGCATCGTCGTCGGGGGCGTTCTGCTTCGATTGGTGTGGGTCGTGTCGGCACAAGAAGGCCCGGTCTCGATGTGGGTGGATCGCAAGGTCGAGCCAACCTTGGTGAGTTTGTCGCGCTTTGACAGCGCGGCTAGTCCAGGTCCACCCTTTGGTGGCGGGGTGGACATCGGGTGTATGTGTCAACCACGAAACGGTCGAAACCGACCGTGCATTGCAAAAATGTGGAAGAAATGAGTCGGGCAAAAAAAAATAGAGGAGAGAGAGTTAGGGACCCTCGAAGGAATTCGCTGCGCTCACGGAGTGAAACGGGATTTAAAGAACTTAGAAAGGAAATAAGTAACGGAGATTTAAAGAAGAGTGAAAAGTGACGTAAGGAACTTAAAGAAAGAATAACGAAGTTAGAGAAGAAACAATAAATACAGAAATATAACCAAAAGTCCTACATCCGCTGTCTTTTTGTATTTATGTATTTAACAAGAAAGACACAAATACATAAATACATATATTTCAACAATTTGATTTTGGTGAAAAGACAGAAAAACATAAATACAAATTTCCGGACAGTTCGATTTTGGCGAAAAGACACAAATACATAAATACAAATTTCTGGACAGTTTGAATTTGATAGAGAACACTGGAAATGTTAAGAATACTATTTTAAACATCATTTAAATAGTTCAGATACAATAGAGGTATATTACATGTCTCATATTATGAAATTGATTTAAACGTCTTTGCGAGTTATTTGCCCAAATCGTGCCTTGATAATTTTTATCCAAAATTGGCAGTATTTTTCGAATACCACGATTATTATATTTTTTAATCTGCATGAAAATATCCCAAAATGGTCCGAATTACCCGCCCAAATAGAGATTGAAACTCCACGAATGAAAAACCAAGATTGTTATCGTTACAATAAAACAATCTGTCGCTTGGGCAACTAGTATGGCTAGAGTGCTGCAGCTTCCACTAAGAGGATTCCATCAATAAACGTCCGCAAGGCAATCAGGTCAATGGAAATCTGGGGATTCGCAAGGGCTGCCAAAGCTGGTGGCATTGCAACTCCAGTGTAGATAAGAGCAAGTGGAAACGATATCGCAAGTGGAGGCAAACGAGGATGACCAAACGGCACTTCTTGATTGGGCTGACCACGCTGGCACAAGATTGCCACTCGTTCGGCGTTGATAGCATTGATTTTGATTCCAATCGCCACCTGGACAGAAGTGTTGTGCATCCAACGTACAAGTTTCGCACGGAGTCGACCCAGGTCTTCATTCTTGTAGGCGATCTCAACAATGACATTGGGATATGGATGGTTGTCTGCAGCCTCCAGCACCGCTCCTCCAACTGCCAGACCCGCAGGAATAAGACAATCTTGACCATGATTTCCAGTGCGGCATGTAGGATCAGTTGCAATTTCAACCGTCCTTCCAAGCCTGATGTTGTTCCCTGCCTCTTGGATTTGCTCGATGATAGAGTAACAAATTTGACCTGCTGTTTTCGAGTGAACGAAGGACGGGATGCTGTAAATGACCACTCGTCCTTTTCCCGTTCCATCTGCAAGGGGCTCAAAGACCCATCGTCTCACTCGCCCTTCGTTGCGGTTGAGCCATCCTTGGAAATCGTCCCACGTGATGGCAGCACATAGAATGACAGGTCCCCAAGAAGCATCGCCGCCGTCATCGATGTTTGGCGCGTTGGCGGGTGGGTCGTTCCAGATGACTTGCAGTTCCTTCATGGCCTCGTCACAATCTGACACGTGGATGAGATGTTTTCGTCGCAGTGCATTTTGCAATACTGCTGGTACCAACTCTGTGTCATGTGTCGTGGATCGCGTTGATGGATGTCTGATACTACCACCGACGTCGATGCGTGGTCTCGTCTTCCTCTCATTTGCAAGCATCTCTCTCACTTCAAACGTCGATTTGGAAATGAAATGGACATTTTAAAGAGAATTTGGGATCTGCTGTTTGATTGGCTAGTTTGAAAATACACGTCACCGATTGGTAGATTCTTATTTGTCCGGATGGATCACGTCCCAGTTCATATTTATCCGGATAAATGCAACCCAAAACGTTACATTACAATTCGTCGTCGAATTAATTAATTCTGCCTCCGAGTTACAGGTTGTATCGAATTGTGATACAGACGAGTCGCGGCCAAATAAGTTGCATTGCACAATACTCGATCGAGTGCTTGATATGAGTAGCATTTTTTTTAGTAATATCATATTAACACTGAGATCAATTTTACATGTCGCATATAGAAGTACCTTCCATGAGAATAATTAAATTACTCCTCATTTTGAAGTATAAATATTATACATATATAAATACTATATTCGTACTAATATAATTATGACTCGACAATCAAATTGGAAATTGTACAAAAAATTATTCCCAAATAGCTCAGTCGAACTGTCCGGAAATTTGTATTTATGTTTTTCTGTCTTTTCACCAAAATCAAATTGTTGAAATATATGTATTTATGTATTTGTGTCTTTCTTATTAAATACATAAATACAAAAAGACAGCGGGTATAGGACTTTTGAAATATTTCTGTATTTATTGTTTCTTCTCTAACTTCGTTATTCTTTCTTTAAGTTCCTTACGTCACTTTTCACTTTTCTTTAAATCTCCGTTACTTATTTCATTTCTAAGTTCTTTAAATCCCGTTTCACTCCGTGAGCGCAGCGAATTCCTTCGAGGGTCCCTAACTCTCTCTCCTCTATTGTTTTTTGGGCAGGATTTGACGGTTTCATTCAAAATCAAAAGTGAGCTCTCGTGATGGCTTCGCTGATTGGCGGCGGCTCCTCTTTCATATGCGCACATGGGCGGAGTTATTTTTATTGGCCAATAAACGCGCATGGATAGATAGATCTTAATAACCAATGAAATTGAATCATGATAAAACCATTCTGATTGGCCAGATCAGAATTGACACACCAAAATCAAAATCGTTGTGACAACCAATCAAATCGTGTACCATTTTAGGTATTGACCAATCAGAGATTCGCACGCAGGATCTTGCAAATGCGTTCCAATTGCAAAAATGGATATCTTAATTAATTATGTTTGTACAACTCGGGGGCGAGGAGCCGCGGTGTGATGGACCTGGCGTCGACCAATTCTTTGGCGGTGATTTGAGACATTTCGCCAACGGCCCGAAGCGCACGGGCTGCCGGTGTCCGCGTCCGCTGCATCGACATGAGCAAGCGCATGCGCGTGGTCAAGGCGCCCTTGAGTCCCGCCAGCGAATTTGGATGCGAGACCTCCATGGGACCTTTCCTCGCGACGCTCATGCCACTGCTGCTGTTGTGGGATTGATTCCGTATTCGTTGCACCAGTACAAGGCGGCGGGCCGCTCGGCGCATGCGCATCCGCGCCAGGAGCGCGCGGAGGCGTCCAACGGCCGTGTTGCGACGCCCGAGTGTTGCCGCGGCGGCGGTGGCAGCGTTCGTGCGATTCGTGGCGCTGGCGAGGGACCTCTACACCGTCGCGGGACTCAACATCATGTGAATCACGAGGCGACGTACGCGCTTGGCCTCGATGGTTTCGCTCTTTCGGCGGTCATGGGTTTGGTGCAAATGGGCTTTGACGTGTTCGTTCTCACGCATGATCCAGTGAAAGATATCTTTGTAGAGCACGAGGAGCAGGCAAAACGATGTCGCGACGATGCTCGCAGACGCGCGGCCTCCTTGGAGCAAACTCATCTCGCCAAAGTAGTCGCCCACGGCCAAGTGCTTGAGCGAGACGCGAGTGTTGCCGCGGTCGTCAAACACCTCGACCGTGCCCATCTTGATCATGTAGAACGCGCGGCCCTAGCATTCTCCCGTCGATGCATGCTTTGCACACCGCGTTCGCACCTCTTCACCGGCATGGATGACAATGTCCCCGTTCATCGCGACGGTCTCTTCGACGCACTCCAAGAGCGCAAGGACGCCGTCCGCTTCGAGCGAGTGGAAAAGCGGGACTTTGTTGAGAAAGACGTGGTTGAGTGCCGCGGCCAGCTGGATGTGCAGCTTCTCGGGCAGACCCACGAGCAATTCGTCGGCGTGGTGCGCCGTCTCGTGGCTGTGAGCGCTCCCGTAAAACTCCATCACGCGCGTCTGGAGCTCGCCGCCGGCGTGGCAGCTGCGCAGACACTTTTCAATCCGCTCTTGCTGAAGCACGCGCTCGTCGTCGACGCGGTTCATCTGTTCGAGCAGACTCGCGCACGTGCCGACGACGCTACGTCCCGCGTGACGACACAGACGACGACGAAGACGACGGTGACGGTGACGCACCACGCGTTGGCGATGACGCCGACGGCCAGCATGACCGAGCCAAAGATGCGCTCGGGCGCGGTCTGCGGTCCCAAATCGTTGCCACTGGTCACGTCGAGGCTGCGGTAGTACGCGCTCACGTATTTCACGACGAGCGGGTCGTCGGGCGCAAACGGAATGTCCCTAGATGCACATCCGTGACGATGGTGACGACGACGGTGACGCACCAGAGTGTCGTCGGGTTATTGGCTGCGTCGCCTTCGTAGCAAATGAGCGCGTAGAACGAACACGCAATGTAGTGGTGGAGGAGCAAGTACAAGGACACGAGGACGACGAGCCGGACCGCGTACGACGTAAACGTACGAGAGGCCCAAGCCATGAACGCGGGCACCGTCGGCGACGTCGAGAGTCGAAAGACGCGGCAGAGCACCAAGAGCCGCAAATAAGCCCAACGGGACTGCCGAAACGCGTCGCCAAACATGGATGTGGGCAAGCTACTCGTGGCATCGATCCAAAAGGCGCGACCGAGGTAATGTCGCCAGATGCGATGGACGTCTGTGACTTCTTCGCGCGTCGCGCGGACGAGGTAAGACGTGCGAAAGACGACGGCAATGTCAACGAGAAAGGTAGCGTCGATGAGCGTTTGGAGCGTGACGAGGGCGGGCGCCGTCGGGTAGAGGTCAAAGGCGACGTCGGCCGGGACGACGATGATTGCGTACAAGGTTGAGAGCGCCACGAGCGTGTCCCAGACGACCTTGGGTCGCGAGTGGAGGGGAATGTAGAACGCTAGTTACGAAGTCGAATCATCACGATGGAGAAGATGGTCGACAATGACACCTGCGCGCTGCTGCAACGCCCGCATGGACGTGTGGGACGCAGCCATGTTGTTGAGTTCCGCTTCGAGTTGGCCGGCGTCGATGAGCCCGGCGGTGGAGAACCGCCTCGACATGAGACTCGCTATATCGACATGAGAGGAGGAGGATGGAACAAGCGATACCTCGGCGAGCGATGGCGGCCGCGACTTCAATCGACTGTCGACGAACGTTTTCGCTAGGGAGGAGATGGTGCAACGCGTGCGAGATCGAGTCGAGGACGCGCCGCCGGGAGCTCGTTTGTTTGAGCAACACTGGCGGCGCGTCTGAAAGCGACGGCGGTGGCTCCCCGCCCTTGACCGCCTCGGTGTCGTCTGCCGTCTCTCCAATGGGTGGTGCTCTCGTCGTGGGCGCGATCATGGCTGGCAACGACCCTCGGTGGACCTTGATCGGTTTTGTGCCTAGGTCCGAGACTTGCGGCGCAAACGACCGAAACCGAGGAGCTGGCGACTGGTTGTACGGAATCACGTCGTCATGGTCATGCAGTCGCTCCATGGTATGTAGTAGTGTTGGGCCCGAAACCTGCGAGACAAGAGGAAGCGACGTCGCCCCGCCGACTGGCAACTCGAGCGCCGTTGGACCGGTTGTATTGTGGGGCACAAGTCGCCTCGCGTCGTCGACCGCGTGAACAGTGGGCGATGTCTCGCTCCCCGTTGGTGGGTCGGGTTCGACCTTGGTCATCGACCCCCGGTGACCCTTGGTCCGTCGATTCATATTCGCCGCCTGTCCCAAGATCCGTTGTCGATCTGGCGTTTTCAATTCGACTATTTGGAGCGATATTCGAATATATAAATGAATCAGTCATGCAACATGCAGTGCTCGGAATATAATTGCGTACACTGTTTCAAGCTGTTTATATTTTGATTTTCAAGATGACGTGAACTCAAGTACGTTCTGGGCGGATCAAGTCGATGGACAAAACGATTTCCGTTTTTAAATATGTTGTGTGTCAGACACTACTATTCCTGCGACGACTCGTTCTCCTTAGCATGGTGCAGCAGGGATGGAAGACCCCCTGCGAGGGATTGGAGCTTGGGTAGAGGCATGCTAGACGAGGCGCGCATAGGCGGCGCAGATGACTCGGACGGCTGGAACGGCGCCGCGGGACGGTGGTAACTGTCTTGGCGGTCGTAGTCCATATGGTACGAATGCGGCGGTCGGTAGTGCGACGGTGGCGGAGGGTGATGGTGGTGGTGGTGGTGTTGGTGCGCGTGCGACGACGGTGGCGACTCGTAGGCGTACTGCGGCGGCGCATACTCGTACGACGTCGAATATGGCGCTCCGTACGGCGCGGACGGTGGCACCTGATGCTGCTGGGTCGTCGTCATAACTTCTTCCGAAATGATGTTGACAAGCTTCTGCAAGACTCGGGATCGAAATGCTTCTCGCGCTTCTCCCTTCAAGTACGAAGGCGTGGGCACTGTAATTTCATCCATGTTCTCCGACTTCGTCGTTGGCGGCGGCGGCAAGTGCCCATGGTGTGGGTGGAACGACGGCGGCTGTCGTAGGTGGGACGTCGGAGGGTTGGGAAAGGATGATGCCGACGCCATGGCGGGGATAAATGGCGGCGGGTAGTGCGGCGGCGACGCCGGGGCAGACGGAGCATGAGGTTGGAAATAGCTTCGCGGCGGCAACATGTGTGGCTGTGGCAGGGACGCCGCCGACGGGGACACGTACTCTTCGTTGGACCGGGGAGAGATGTTGGCCGAGGAGGCAATGGCAACGGGTTCCGGTTTCACCACAACGCGCGGAGACATTTGCTTGGGGGGTTCCGAGTACTGGGAGTCCACGGCAGCCGACGCATTCGAGTCGCGGCTGTAGGGTGAGTACGATGTTCGGTTGTTGCGGTTTTTCCCATCAAGCTTCCTCTGGTTTTGGTTCTGTCGAAGGCGATGCATGTCGCACAGGTTGTGAGCTTGTCCATTCGTCTTCATGGCACGTTCGTTTTCGCACTTGCCCGTCTTGTAGAGGCACCGACCACGGTACCCGCCATGGCTGTCGTCGGCGGGTTGACCACCTTGACCCCTCGGCGGCAGGTCTCGGTGGTTCTCCTTGAAGCTATGGTTCTCCCTGTCATAATGTTCGCTTCCTTCGTCCACAGATCGCATGTCATTGGAAGGGGAGGCTGGAGGAACTTGCGGCATGGGTCGTCCTAATGCCTTGTGGCCGCGCGCGTTATGGAGATCTGTGCGACGAGGAGAAAATGGAAATGAGAAATCTGGGAATCTCTCTTGGGAAATGTATACCATTGAAAGCACTTGGTTTCAGTATGTTCCTATCCACTGGTAAAGACTCTGATCCCATCTTTGAATCCCGTGGCAGCGTACTAACAAAATTAGACTTTTTTACATGCTCCAAATGCCTTATATATGCAAATATAAAATGTATATCATGACAAATCTATGCACTTTTTGTGAATACACTTTGTCCCATCCAGCTGCACATGGCCATTCAACGAATCTCGCTTGCCACGGTGCAGATTCGCAACTGACTTGGGACAAACGCGGGGAAAAGACAACATTTTCCCAATTGGATTAAAATATACAAGTCAATTGTATTGCATACTGGCATTTTTATAACTGGGGCAAACCCAAACCAGCGCGTGGCCGCCGCATCAGATATTTTAATGCCCGTTTTATTTTATACTTTGCCATTTGTATGGACTGAGTTGGGCTGGGCCTGCGATCTGATGCTTCTGCCAGAGGATTCTGATCCGTGGGACTTTTCCCCCAACGGGAACAATCGTTGCCGTCACCATCGACCGAGTCAGCTTCCGACGTCCGACGAAGGTCTGGCACACTTGATGGTCCAACGAATTCACAATTGTCTGAGTCGAGGGTTCTCAGACTAGCGGGTCGTCTTTCAAGCAATCCGAAAAACAAGCACCTTGGACTCGGCCTGATCCTCCTGCCTTGTTCAACCGTCGGCGGCGTGGTTACCCAGGTGTTACCATGACAGCTGCACATGACTGGCCAAGGCAAGCCCAGTCGCAACACTTCTCGATCAACATGGTGTGGCGATTGACTTGGGGGTCGCTGGGCAGTATACTAATCGGCACATCGCGCGTCGTTAGGACATGGTTCATCATGCGACCATGAGGTTGTTATGCCCATTTGGGTGGCCAAGGCGTGTTCAGGCCCCACGACACGCCTTGGCCACCCAAATGGGCAACCAAGCTCGTGGTCCCAGACCCAAACAAACTGACACGTCGAAGAAAGGCTGGGGGATGCGGCTTGTCTCACGGATGGCGCCACCAACACTTGCCGCCAACTTGTCAGCTTGTGTGCGCCAACTTGTTCGACGTGCGGTATTTTGGTGGTGGTGATTTGGCAGTGTGGCAGCAGGTTGTGCGATTCTCAGCGGCTCAAAGTTGGCCCGAGCACCCAAACAATTGAAAGTCAAGCTTGCAAGCTCGACCGGGCACGAATCAGACCGCGTGTTTATTCCGGGGCAACTTCAACCGAGAACCTCTCCCAACAAATAATTCTGGAATGCATTGCCAGAGGTTGATTTCGGTGGGTCCATCGGAATGCAGGTCATAAACCTCTATAACACTATATTCATTTCAACAGGCCGTTGTCGCACATTTGCCCCACACGCTTGCCCCTTGCCGCGAAAAATGAGTGACGACGACGTGGTCGAAGTGCCCTTCCCCGTCGTCTTTCAATGCCGCACGTGCCGCGCCATCGTCGCGGACTCGACGTCCTTCTCCTCCAGCAATGTGGACCAACGTACCATCACATTCAGCCGCGTTGTCCATCTGCTCAAGTCCAACACAGCCCGGACCGAAGGCGGCAACACATTCCATGAGCTCACGTGCACGCAGTGCGACACGGTCCTGGGCAAAGTCTACATCGGCACGGTCCGTGCTCTGGATGCCGTCCGTGACCTCTACACGCTCAACGCAGATGCGTTGACAAACTACCAGATTGGAAGCCAGGTTCCCGACGACGCCCCGCCTATCGCGGAGAAGCCTCTCGAATATGACACGACGACGTCCGTGGTCGAGCAATTTCGCACCGACATGGACAAGGTATGCCAAGAATATATGCCAACAACATTAATGCTGCCCTTGCAGGTGCAAAACTACCTCCTCTTGGTCGACGAACGACTCTGCGACCTCGAACAAGAGCTGACAAGGTGACTGACGCCACTGCCACAGTATCACGCCGCGACTCATCCCCACCACATCAATCAATTCCTTCTACGGACAACAAGTGTTCCCCGCAGTCTCCCAGTGGATGCTGCTTCCGCACATGTAGGGATATCGTCGTTACATATACATCCTCGATGCATTACACAGTGTCTACCACTTGGCGCGCAAGTCGTTGGGGAAGAGCGAGACGAGTTCAAGCCACGCTTCGACGAAAGGGTGCTTCTTCAAGATGTCCTTGCCGACGACCTTGATGCGTTCAAATGCAGCATTGTCGTCCTTGGAAGGCTTGGACCCGTTCAAAAAGTTGGTTTGCTTGGCCTTCAAGCGTGCGTCCAACGCTTCCAACGAAAAGTCGACGGCGGCGGCGGCGGCCCCGGCCGCGGGCTTGTGGACGATTTGGTCGTCGGGCTTCATGGCCGGGAACAAGAGCACTTCCTTGATGTTGAACTTGTTGGTGAGGAACATGGCAATGCGATCGACGCCGCAGCCCCACCCGCCCGTGGGGGGGAGACCATACTCCATGGCCGTGCAAAACGCTTCGTCGTGGGGTTGGGCTTCGTCATCACCGTCGGCGGCTTGCTTGGCTTGTTCCGTGAAGCGTTCGCGCTGGACGGCCGGGTTGTTCAACTCGGTGTAGGCGTTGCAAATCTCCGAACCGGCGAAAAACATTTCGAAGCGTTCCGTCAAGCCAGGGAGCGAGCGATGGTACTTGGCGAGGGGCGACATCACGACGGGGTGGTCCATGATAAAGAAGGGCTTGGTCCAGTTGGCCTTGTTGTCTTCGATGAAATGCGCAACCAACTTGTCCAAGAGACGCGCGAGCGACCGCGGCGGCGCGCAGTCGAGCCCGTACTTTTGCACGAGCGTTTCCAGCACTTTGATGCACTTGTCGTGTTCGTTGATCGGGATCGTCGTGCCCGTGGCCTTTTCGATTTCACTGACCATCGAGATGCGCTTGTACGGGGGCGTAAAGTCAATCTCGACCGTCTCGTCGTCCTTGACGATCGTAATCTTGGAGCCGCCCGTGACTTCCTTGACCATGCCGTAAAACATTTGCTCCGTCATGTCCATCAAGTCGTTGTAGTCGGCGTACGCTTGGTAAAACTCGCAGCTCGTGAATTCAGGGTTGTGCGTCAAATCGATGCCTTCGTTGCGGAATTGTCGCCCGATTTCGTAGACGCGGTCGAGGCCGCCAATGATAAGCTGCTTCAAGTAGAGTTCGGGGGCCACACGCATAAAGAGGTTCATGTGGAGGTCGTTGTGATACGTCACAAACGGCTTGGCCGTGGCGCCGCCGGGAATCATGTTCATCATCGGCGTCTCGACTTCGACAAACGCGCGCTCGTCCAAAAACTTGCGGATAAACTTGATGATCTTGGAGCGCGTGGCAAACACGTTGCGCGTTTCGTCGTTCAAGATCATGTCCAAGTAACGCTGGCGGAAACGCGTGTCTTGGTTGCTGAGGCCGTAATGGGCCTTGGGCAGCATGTGCATGCACGGGGAGAGGAGGACGAGGCGCGTGGGGAAGATCGAGAGTTCACCCTTCTTCGACTTGCCGGGAAAACCAGTCACGCCGACCAAATCGCCGCGGCGAAGGGCGGCATGGATGCGGTGGTACTCGTCTTCGTTCTCGTACGAGTCGATCTGGGACATCACTTGGATGTTCGCGCCGTCGGCGTGAAGACCGTAAAAGTACAACTTGGCACCACTAGCGCGCTTGCTCATCAAGCGACCGGCGACCGACACAACGTCCGATTCCAAGTGGCTGCCGGCTTCGACGCTGTGGTACTTGGTGACGAATTCGGGGACCGAGATCGAGACGTGGAACTTGTGCGGGTATGGGTTCACCCCATCAGCTTCCATTTCAGCGAGGAGCTTCGTGCGGTTTTCAAAGTACGCAGTGGGGTCCAATTCGTCTTCGGCGTCGGCGGCAGACGCGGCCTTCTTCGCGACAGGCGCGGCAGCGGCTTTGGCAGCCTTGGCGGCATCCTTCTCAGCCTTGGCTTGCGCGGCCTTTTCGGCCTTCAAGCGGCGCTTGAGTTCGTTCTTGCTCAACGCACCATCTTCCCCGCCTTCAACGGGGGCGGGTGGCGGCACTTGGGTCGTCTTTTCGGCGTTCGCGTCCGACATCTTCGTCTCGGCTCCTCTGAAGATTAATGACCACCCTTGGAAACCCACGCGAATCCTCATCTCTGATTGGCTCATTTGGTTTGCCGGACCTGCTTCCACAAGAATTATCCATGGCGTTCTTTTCGGACGACATACAAATACCCATATATTTAGGATTCCATATCGGGTTGGAGGAATCGACCATGGCATGCGACAGACGCCACACACACATGACACTTTGAGATGCAACCACATGGCGAGGAAAGATCCTTCTCCTCGCCTCATTCGTCACGTGCATGTGTGGGTGTTGGTCTCTCTTCCTGCTCGTGTTATCTTGGTGAAGATGCAACCGATCTCGCCGTCTCCCAAGACTTCATCATGGCCACACAGACGACGCTCTGTATTCACATCTCTCAAATGTCCCTACGTGTCAATGATGTTGTTGGTCGCAAAGACGTTGGTCGGGTCAATCGCGCCCTTGATGCCTTCGATGGCCTTGAGTGCTGGGACCGAGACGACTTGCGGAAGCCACTTTTTACGGTGCTTGCCAATGCCGTGGTGGTGCGAGAGCGCCGCGCCGTGGCGAACCATCACGTCGACGCAGGCTTGCTCGATCGCGAAGAAGAGCTTGAGCGGGTCGGCGACGCCGAAAAAGTTGACGCCGTAGTAAATGTACACGCACGCGCCCGTTTCGTACACTTGAGTGACGCGACCCATCACAATAGGTTTGGTCGTGACTTGGTTGGCCGCCGCGACCGCATGGATTTCCTAATTATCATGTCACGGCCAGCAATGACCAAGCCAAGGGAGACCTGGTGGACGTTGGCCATGAACGCCGTCACGTTGTTCCACGGGACCGCCGTCTCAAACGAATCGCAGAGAAAGTAGTAGTCCATGACGAAATCCCGAATGTATGCTACGCCAGAAGGTTCACTCGGGACATCCAAACGAGGGGAGAGTGTGTACCAATGACGTAGGTGAGGAAATACCCACGCTTGCCGTTTTCCGCGCCGCCGACGAGACCGCCATGGGTGGCCGCGATGGCATGGATCTGTTTTTGATACCGATCGGTTTGGCCCTTGGACCCTTCAAAGAGCAACGTCATGGCGCACATGGTGTTGACGTCAAAGCCTTTGATCTAGACGCGATATGACTCGCACGAGTGCACGAGAAGGGCGTACCTTGGTCACATATGCTTTCGTCGCCATCGACATCAACCCGGCCGTGAGTGGATTGGTCGCTTCGGGTTTGAGGGCTTGGCCCAGTTGAAACTACGCAAGGGCGTCAAAATTTGTGGCCGTCCTCGGCAGTCCACCTGGGTGTTGTCCATGAGGCGAATGGACGCGGGGATGCAGCCAGCACGCGTGACGTCGTACATGGCTTTTACACCATGTTCGAGCGTGGGGAAGAGGATCGAGTCGTACAATTGATACTCGGGCAGCGGACGAATGCGAAAGACGACGCGCGTGCACACGCCAAAGAGGCCTTCCGAACCTATATGTGTCGCATGATCACGCCATGGTACACACAGAATCGCATCGCTACCTAGCGCCATGTTGATGGCATCGGGGCCCATAGCCACACGCGGGACATTGCACGAGCGCGTGAGTGTGCCCGCGGGCGTCACCATCGTCAGATTGACAACAATGTCTTCAATGTTGCCATACACGTTCTTCTTCATGCCCGACGCTTTCGTCGCAATCTACCATGATGTCAACCTTGTCCCACACGACATTGGAAATACCCAGCCGCCGACGGTCGAAAATTCCCACGAGTCGGGTTCGTGGCCGAGCGTGACGCCGCGGTTGCGCAATTGGTTGTGCAATTCGAGTCCAGAGATACCGGCTTCAATGACCGCTGTCATGTTCTCCTTGTCGACCGCGAGGATTTGCGTCATGCCGCGCATGTCAAGCGAGACGATCATGCGGCGTTCCTTGTCGCTGCACGTGAGTGCATTCGATACACTAGAAGAAACAGTCATTGGCAAACGATGGACGGTGGGCGACTGACTTGGTGCCGCCGCCGTAGGGAATGATCACGACGTTGTGGCGAATGGCCGCGGCAACGACGTGCTCGACGAGCTCGTGCGATGTGGCCCAGATGACGGCGTCGGGCACGCGGTCAAACACGGCAGAGGTACGCAGTCGGTAGACTTCCTGCGCCGTGACAACGATAATGAGAGATAGACGACGGTGAGATGGTCGTACGCCGCATGTCTGGCCATGGGAGTGACGGACGCGGGCAATGGGATCCACATTCACAGGGATCTTCAATGCCGCCATGGATTCAAGAAAACCTGTATGCATCACTTCGCTGCCTTCTTTGATCCGAGGAGGCGCAATATTGCGAGGTGCCTGGCGCATGACATGACATTCCGAAAGACACGTCGACCTACCTTGCGGTTGACGTCCAATCCAACTTTGTCTTCAGCCCAAGCTCGCAGCGAAGGCATGATGCGCGCGGCAGGAAAGATTTCTTCATACCTAACGTCATTTGGATGAGAGTCCAAGTCCGGTGCAGGTCCGACCGATTGCCTGCGAATTCGACCTGTCCGTCGTCGTTGATGAAGATGCTGGTGTCCGTGTATCCCCAACCATCCCATCGGACTTCGTTCAGCGTCGAAGGTGTCGTAGGCGTGCTGTCGCGCAATTGCGCGAGGATCGTCTCAAGGCGCTTCAATGCGACCGGGTTCGTCACTTCCTTGGCCATCGCAAAGCTGGCAATGGGCGGCTCGTGTGTGCAACGCGTGTTTATTTGTCGACTGGCATAATTTAATTGGAAACTTTAATTCCACATACAAACGTTTGTATATTTAATCTGTTTTTTGCCGACGGGTTATTTTAAAAAGGGCGCGCGATGTAACTGTCAAACGGATACAGTCTCGCGCAGCGGCAGCAACGGCGGCGGTGTCCTTGCGCTTCCCCGTTCCATCCCGCAGAATCCATGGCGATTGGTCGCCCGACGTCAACGTGCGCACCTTCATATGATGTATATACATATCTCAAACTCCTTGCGGACACGATTGGCGCCCTCGTTGGCGTCCGTCCTTTCGGCCTTGGTCTCGTGGCGGCGGCGATGTCTCTTCAATCTTGGACGCTGGAATGGCTGTGAGGATGCGTCGCGTGACTCGTGCTTGAAACGCTCGTCCGCGCTCTTGTGTCAGTTATTATTTCGAAACGGCGACAGGATGGACGGCGGCGGCGGCCCCCCGCGACATGCCCTCTCGGCCCATTTGGAGCCGCTTCCACTGTCCAAGAAGTTGAGCTCGAAGAGGCGCGTGCGAAAGATCAAACACACCGGCTCGAGCGCGAAAACCATCGCCGAGGAGCCGAGCAGCACCCACCGCTTCGACGACCACGACCCGACCCCACCCGTACTTGCGATCATGGACGCGGCGACTCCGTCCATCGCCGTCATCGACGAACAAGAGGAGGTAGTCGTTGTGCCCGAGGCCGACATCTCCCCGCATCCATCGTCGTCATCGTCCAAAACCAGTCGCTTCTGGAGCGGCAAAGTCCAGCCGGCGGCTAATATCTCGACGCGCGACGGAAGCGTTGGGCCCACGGAGCCGCCACTCGCCCCGCGACGAGAATCCCGCGTGAGTCGCCTCCTCTCGGGCTCGATGCTGGCGCGCGTTCTGCCGCGGCGTTCCGTCGTAGCTGTCTTGGGGGGTCCGTCCTTTCTCTCGAATTTTGTCGGTGCCAACATGACTCTAGGCGCCGAGACGACCAAGAAGAAGGCGCAGCATATTCTGCGCACGCTCACGCACCACAACAAAGCCATGTTTGACGCAGGCCAGCTTGAAGACGAACTTACGTCGATTGCGACCAACCAACTCGCGACACGCGCGCTGCGCAAGCGTACGTTGTGGGTCCTCGTGACGACTTGACAAGTTGTAGCCTTTGTACTCTCGCTCAATTCGCGCCTCAAGCGCGCGTGGGACGTTGTCATGTTGCTCTTGACGATCTACGAGATCTTGACGGCGCCAATGGAGATTGCGTTTGACCATACTGTGCACGCGCTCCAGCTCGTGGTCGACACGCTCTTGCTTCTCGACGTCGTCCTCATGTTTCGCACGGCCTACATTGACCGGTACTCGCTCCAAGAAGTGCACGACACGAGACTCATTCGATGGCGGTACCTCACGGGCTGGTTCGTCTTCGACTGCCTCAGCAGCTTTCCCGTCTCGTACTGTGGCAAACACCTCAACGTCAAATCGGCGTGGGGCGAGCTCAAGTACTTTCGCCTTTGCATCCTCTTTCGGGTGCGTCGTGCCGGCTTGTGTGTGTATTGGCTCACGTCGACGACGTAGGCCATGCGCATGTACGAGTCGACGACGCTGAGCTCCTTCATGGCGTGGATGTCGCACAAGATGAATGTCGCGCACCTGCGTCTCGTCGTCATGACACTTCTATACCTCGTCCTCCATCATTACATTGCCTGTGGGTACTACATGGTCATCGAGTACGAAGAACAACTTTACGCCGCGCACGAGAGCAGTGGCGACCACCACGAAGCCGAGCTGCCCGAGCGATGGTGCGTTGCAGTGTGATCGTATCCCCATGCTGATGGTCCCATTCCCAGGGAAATCCCATTCACATCCGAGGATTCGATCGAGATCAAGTACATTGGATCGTACTTTCAAGCGGTCACCGTCACGGGTGGGTTCACGCTCTACCCCAAGACCAACGCCGAGCGGCTC
>VJMH01006971.1:0-52019 GCA_009835185.1 Aphanomyces stellatus | reverse complement strand
AGGTTGACGGACCTGCGCGAGGGCGGCGGCCGACGGAGAGACATGTGCGATCTGCGAGCACAAGAACCAAAGCATGAGCTTCACGACGATGGCGACGCAGAGGACGCCGATGGTGAGGATGCCCATGTCCAATTCGGGTAGTTGACCGCCGAATCCTTCAATCAGCGTCGAAACCGACTTTTGGACGACTTCCAGCGCTACAATGCGATGAGGTTCCTGAGGTGGAAGTAAGGATGGACATACAAGCCATGCCCATGAGGGTCGCAGAAACAACGACGGCGATGGGCTCGAGGCGGCGGCGGCCGGCCGGATAGTTTTCGTCGGGCGTGTGCATGTAGCGATCGGAGAACCAAAAGAGTCCTTGGGACGTGAGATCCAAGATCGAATCCACGAGCGACGAAAGCACGGCAAGGGACCCACTCGCAATGGCAGCGTATGTCTTGGCACAGGCCAAGACGATGTTGATCATGATCGAAGCCGTGATCGCAAGGTTCACCTTCTGGGACGCGGCTTCGGGCAAGCAGCGCGCTTCACCCGCTTCTTGCTGCAGAATGAGGGAGTGCGCGACTGCCGACCGCGCGGGCTTGGCATTCATATTCTCCTTGTTGATGTCAAGTGAGACCGCTCCATATTCGGCCAACGAGCTCATGGTGTGGATGCTGAAATGACTTTTTCAATGAGTGGGCTTTTTCTTGTTGTTTTTTGCACTCTTTTGATTGGGTCAAGTCGGCCAATCCACGCTCAGATTCAACTGTTGCAATCAAGGCGAGACAAGGCGCCGTTTGCACCATTGAATCTATGGGAACATGTTACAAGGAAATCCTGCAGCTTTGTTTGCCTCATCCAAACGCAGTACAATGCAGCGACGCATTGCATGTGGGCAGATGCCCAAATAGAGCATGCCACTGGTGTCATACCTGCAACGGCACTTCCCCGCAGAGGCCATCAGTTCGGATCGGTGGACGTTTCGCCGTGGTGACATCGCCACGCGCATCGCTCGAATTCGAGAAAGATCTTTTACGGCAACAAGCGCAGCGGCATTGTAACAACATGGGCCGCGGCCGCCTCTCGAAGCAACTGGATCCACTCCTATCAACTCGTCCATGCATCATGCCGCCACGAGCGCACCGTCAAGCCCAATGCGCCATCACCGCCACCATCTTGGCTAACATCGTCTTGGCTTGTGCCAAGACGTATGCCGCCATTGCCAGTGGGTCCCTCGCGGTGCTCTCGTCGCTCGTGGATTCGATGTTGGATCTCATGTCCCAAGCACTCTTTTGGTTCTCCAATCGCTACATGCACACACGTGACGTCAAGTACCCCGCGGGTCGTCGCCGCCTCGAACCCATTGCCGTCATCGTCTCGGCCACTCTCATGGGCATGGCATGTACGTCTAAACCTTTTACCTTGTCGCACTCATACATTGCTTCAGCCTTGGAAGTCGTTCAAAAGTCCATCGCGACATTAGTTGCAGGCATCACTGGCCATCTGCCTCTACTCGACATGGGGTTTCCTACCCTCGTCATCCTCGCCACCACCATCGTCGTGAAGCTCATGCTCTGGTTCTTGTGCTCGCAGATCGCACATGTCTCTCCGTCGGCCGCCGCCCTCGCGCAGGTCCGTCAACCTCGTGTCTTCAATGCTTCAAATCGTCGTAGGATCACCGGAACGACGTCTTTAGCAACGGCGTGGCTGTCATCACGTCTATCGTGGGCCATTACCGCTCGGACTTTTGGTACTTTGATCCCATCGGCGCCATCGCCATCTCCATCTACATCACGCTGAGCTGGGTGGCGACGGGGAAGGAGCAAGTCGAGCGTCTCGTGGGGTTGAGTACATTTTGATCCTCTTGATCTTGATCTCATGCTCCGTTGTACTTGTAGGGGCCAACAATGCCTTTGTCGACCGCGTCCGAGCCATTGCCGATGCGCATCACCCCAAGCTAAAGTCAGACATTGTGCGCGCGTACCACTTTGGCAACAATTTCTTGGTGCGTCCACGCATGACAACAAAACGCAGACTGATTGTACAATGAGGTTGAATTGGACGTGGTGTTGCCCGAGGAGATGCGAGTGCAAGAGTCCCATGATATTAGTTTGGCCCTCCAAATCAAAGTCGAAGCACTGAATCAAGTTGAACGTGCGTTTGTGCATGTGGACTACCAGTCCCGCGACTACGACGAACACAAAGACCCCACCGCCCGCCATGCACTCGCCCTGGACACCCCCTTCTCCCATGACGAAGGCATTCCACTCTGTGTTGCCTAGCTTCCGATCGTTTGATTTATTTATGGCTGCACTTCCTATGCGTTTCTGTTGGCGTGCATCGCACATGAGATGAATATGCTCTCTGCAACAAAATATGCAGGGAGGGACTGCCTTCCTCTACCATGAGTTTCTTTTGTTCGAAGGTTGTTTACTCCAATTGATCAATCAATCCTGCCAGCTCCAGGTTCAACATTGCTGGCACATTGATATGCTGATATCCACTTCTCCCAAGAACTCATTTTGTCGACAATCTCGGTCCCAAACATCGATGCGCTCTCGCATAAATGTTTATCTTGTGATGGTGCCCTGGCACCAGCTCCGCACTGGGATGATTCTTCAGTCGTTGTCGATACTATCGACTTCATAGACTCGTTGGACTTAAGCTGTATCTATGAGAATCGACACCGTTCCATGGCTGCAGTCATGACAACAAAAATCACCCTATTGTGTGTCGGGTTGTGGTGTTGGGTCGTAAGAAATACCTTACTGAGTAGTCTAGGGTCATTTGTCGTCTTTACGACCATATTAGTTTCCTGATATCGATAGTCGTTTATCAAATACCCTAATTAATTAATCTCCAGCGATTCACCTTCGTTGCTGAATTTTTTCAACCCCGATTCGCTTCAACTATTTATTTAGGGTATATCGCCCCTTACCTTACCGAACAACGCCAGTCATTGCCCTCATATGCCCACTTTTTGAATTCGCCTACCGTGCGCCCATGTCGTCCCTAACGCAATCATGGACGCTCGACAGCAGCAACAACGACGCGGTCGATGACATCCAGCAGCTTCTCCTCAACGTCCCCGGTCACATCTTCGTCTCCGCGGACCCCGCCGCTGCCTTCAAGCTCCAAGTCACGACCAACACGCAAGCCGTGCTTGACAGCATCCAACTCGGCACAGAGCTGGGCTCGCCGTTGCTTCAGATCGGCAGCAACGCGAACGCGTTCAACCCCAATACCTTCCCCAACGCCACCTTCCTCGCCGAACTCACGGTCCCCGCGCACCGTCTCCAAGGCGTCGAGTGCGCCGGCTCCGGCGCGTGCGTCGTCGGCCGCGGCACCCACACAATCGACCAAGACCTCGCGCTCAAGGCGTCGGGCGCCGGCACGCTCTTCGTCTCCACGGACGACGTCTCGCTCCGCTTTGCGACCGTCGAAAACACCGGCTCCGGCACGGTCCAGTGGGCGGCGCAGCGCCTCGCCGCGCAGTCGTTGGCTGTCAAGACGAGCGGCTCCGGCTCCGTCTCAATTCAATCGACTGCGGAAATCGTGCCCCAAACGCTGACGTCCCAAGTCGATGGCACCGGCAGCGTCTACTACACGGGCTCGCCCCTGAATGTGCCCACGATCACATCGACCGTGACGGGCGCCGGCAACATCACCTTCCAACCCACGGCCATCACTGGGACCCACAACATTTCGGTCGAGGGGTCAGGTGGCGTCTACGCTGGCTCGCTCGTGAGCCAAAACACGTCCGTGGATGTCTCGGGCAGTGGCCGCGTCGTCGTTAAGGCCCTCCACGCGCTCTACACGTCTGGCGGTGGCAACGTCGCCTACCTCGATGCGGCGCCCGCGATCCTCGAATCCAAGACGTCGTTTTGGAACCACGGCCCTGTGCTTACGTCGGTCAATTACTTTGTCCCGTTTACGACGGCCGTCGCCCCCGCGCATGACGCAGCCAAGGTTGGCGTCGAAGTGCTCCCGACGGCTGCGCCGCTCTTCACGGCCATCCCCACCACCAAGGCTGTCGCTGTGCCGTCGGTGTCGCAAGGCGGGCCTGGCGCCGTCGTGCCTGCACAAGGCAATGGTTTTGGCACGTTGCTATGGTTCCTCGGTGGCTTGGGCGTCGCCGTTGTCGTCGTGATTGTGCTCTTGCGCCGCCACATTGCGAACAAGCACAAGGAGTACACGCCCGTCAAGTAGAGTTTGACGTTTTTGAATGGATCGATTTTTGAATTTTTCATGCGCGTGTGGGTCTTAGATTTGCGCCGTCGCGCTGCCTGGAGGCCGTGCCTTGGCTCTTTGCGTCGCGTCGACCACGACTTGGTGCAACATCTCGTCAACATGCTGCCGTCGCGCCGCGTCGTCCGCCACAGCCTGCAGTCGCCTGGCTTGCATCTATACATCCTGTCAATGGACTTTGAAGATGCGACGTTGACCTGCGTGCGCGCCAGTCCCAACGGACGCGTCGGACACACATCATCGGGCGACCGGTCGTGGAGGATCAAAGCCATGAGCTTGCCGTTGCCACAGCCGACAATGAAGTTACCGCCGACGGTCAAGGACACGGAGGGGGAAATGGTTGTAGATGGCGTCGGGCCGACGGCGGCGCCGGTTGCGAGCGAGTAAATGGTGATCGTCGTCGCGAGAAAGACAATGTAGTCGGTTGTGGGGAGGCCTTCGA
The DNA here is from genome assembly GCA_009835185.1 of Aphanomyces stellatus. Taxonomy (NCBI): domain Eukaryota; phylum Oomycota; class Saprolegniomycetes; order Saprolegniales; family Verrucalvaceae; genus Aphanomyces; species Aphanomyces stellatus. The sequence goes on along the minus strand of VJMH01006971.1, from coordinate 47,344 downwards.
GGGGCGGGAGGAGGGCAAAGGGGGGCGCGGGAGGTGCGCAGCCAAGGCGAATGACAACTGGGACCACATGGAGAGGTTGGTGTGTCGAGAGAGCGACTTGGACGACCTGGCCATAGCGTTTGGCCGCGTCGTAGACAAAGACGACGAGACGAGGGGGCAACAGCATGGTGGTCACGTGTGCCTGCTGGATGATCCCACCGTGCAAGTCCAGGCCAAGGGTCGCAGTCGGGGCAAACCAGCCAAAGCCCGTGAATGCACGCGGCGAGTAGTCCCAGAGGGCAACGATGCCCGTGACATCGACGCTCACGAGGACGTCGGTGGCGACATGCGCGACTGCGACGATGGCGGCGCGGTGAAATTGAAACGTTTCGCGTCGAGCGTCGGCGCTGCCGACGACGGCACGACAGTCGTCTGGGGACCGATTGAGGCGGACGATCGAACCGTCTTGAGTGCCGACGACGACGCTCGTGGGTGTTCCCACGAGCGAGAGGGCCGGGGCGAAGCAACCTGCCGAGATGTCGGCTGTGCCAGGTCGACTCAGGTCGTCCTTGGTCAGTCCAAAGACGAGAGAAGGTGCATTGGCCTTGGGCGTTGGGCGCATTGTCCAGAGCTTGAGCTGCGGCGACGTGGCGCTCATGACGAGAACATGGCTCGCGAATGCGTCGATGGCAGTTGTGAGGCCTGCTTTGACCGGGTCGAGGCATTGAAGCAGCACCGTCCTGTCGACGAGGTCCAAAACCACCACTTCGCCTTTTGCACCACCGGCGTACAACACAAGGCGCCCTTGGCACACGCCAATATGGACGCACGTGGTCGTAGCAATGGGCAATGTCATCGGCACTGGTTCGAGCTCGACATACCGCCAGTAAGTTTTCTCGGCGGTGATCTACGACAGCCCGTGAATACAAGACGAGTCTGATGCAATTTGACGAACGAGCGCCGGCGGCGGGTCTACGTGCGGCACTTGGTTGAGTGCAACGACGGTGGCCGCGGGCGGAGCTCGAATGGCGGGTAGCTTGGTTTCCTCGGACACGGACGACGCCGCGCCGCCAAACCATTTCTTTTTGGTCGACGAAGCAGCAGTAGGACCCTCGCCGCCGTCGGGGGGTTTCTCAACCACCGCCTGGGAGAGTCGATGGAGATCAAACGGAACCAGTCCCGGTGTGTCGTGGAATCGCTTGCTCGAGTTTTGTTGTCGTTGGCGTTGGATTTCTCCGAGTGTGGACGCCAGAAGGGGACGGCGCGGGTCGTCGGCGGCGGTGGTCGATGGCAGAAGCGCTTGGAGCAACGTCGATGTGACCATGGACGCAAAGCGTTGATGCGTCGTGTGGAGTTCCTTGTACACGTCCCGCAGCACCTCGTCAACGACGTCGTCCTAATGGGACAACCCTCACGTGGACGACGACGACGACAATTTGTACCAGGAGCGCATGATGCCACAAGACGACGGCCTGGGCTTTGGCGTGGCGGCGACGAGCCTTGGCCAGTTGCCGCTGCGTTGCTTTCCATTGCCGCGTCTGTGTCTTGAGCTCTGCCAACGTTGTTGCAACGGCGGCGAGCGGCAACTCATCGATGAGGTCCAGCACAAGCTCGAGCACGAAGCTTTGAGTCCCCAATTGGCTTGGGGTGTAGGATTGAATGCCAAGCGACCCATCGTATGGACGAGTCGCGTGTCCATTTTCTTCCATCGACGCAAAGCGTGTCCTTTCGATCGATGCAATGTCATTGGTCATGATGGTCAACTTGGACTCGCCTACTCACACTTAAAAGTACAATCGATGTGATGCCGGGTATACCTGTCGCCACCATCTCAATCGCTTGGGCCAAGACCTCGTCTAATGCGTCGTTGTTGTCGTCCAGAGTGACACTCGACTCGCTAGCTGGCATGTTCTTGAGCACCAGCTCCACGGGCGGTGCATGGCCCAACTTCATTTCGACCCAAAAGTCCACGCCCTTGTCCGTCAAGTACGCGTGCTGGCGCTCCCGGTCCCGCAGCGCCTCTTCTTCGGCCAGCAATTTGGTCCGCTCGTCGTTGAGTTGCTTCAGGCGCGCGTGCGCGGTGGCCGCCGCTTGCTCTTGCTGCACGAGACGCAAGCTCTGGCACTCGTCGACAAAACGGTCGTGTGCTTGGATGGATTCGTGAACCTCCGGCACGCTCAAGAGCCCGTCGTCGAGTTGCTGCTTGAGCACGGCCCCGCGCGTGAGGAGACGCGCGATCGTGTCGGCTTGTGATTCGTGGCGCCGCGCTTTCTCCGACTCGATCGCGTCCAACTGGATCGTGGCAACGTCCAGCAGCGATTCCTACACGACGGCATGAGTTGCTCCATTGCGATTTGGGGTACAATGCGCTTGCGTTCGTCTTGGAGGCGCGCGAGTTCCAGCCGTCGATGCGCCGCGTCTTCGAGGCAATGGTCCCGCTCGACGTTCCATGTGTTGCGTTTCAATTCCTGCTGCTCGGCCAAGTGAACCTTCATTTGCATGCGCTTTTCCGTGAGTTGCTTCCGCAGGGCTTTGCGACTCTCGCGTGCGTCAATCACATGGCCATCCAATTGCGCCAACGCGGCGTTTTTCGATTGAATCTCATGCTGAATCGCAAGAGACTTTTGATGCTTCACGGCCTCTCGCGCCTGCTCGAGCTTGGTTTTGTGCACTTCGAACTCCTCTTCAAACTGTCGCAGGAGTTCCTCGTTGATGTCCGATTGAAATCCCATTGTCGTGGACGGCGGCGCCGATGTCATCGGGTCATTCGGGCACGAAACTCGAAAGATCGCGAACCGGATAAATGTCCGGATGTTCAATTCCAACTTGCTGCAGAATCAAATTAACTCTAAGTTCTTTTTTGCCTCGTGAGTGACCCACCGCCGTTGTTGCAGCCACCGCGCTGCATCCACTGGCGATAGCGCTGCTACGGCCATTGGTGCCACCACACACCGCGGGTGTCCTTGGTGCCGCCGCGCGGTGCTGTTTGCTGGTATTTGCGCTGATACCGCCGTTGCTGCTCTGTTCACTGCTGCTGCTAGATATGGCGCTACTGCGTTGGTGCTGACGCCCGCTTCCTCCAGTCGTGATGTCGCTGCTGTCGCCGTGTGTGCTGTCACTCGCTGCCTCCTTTGATGGTACCGCTTTTGCCACCATTAGTGCTGCCTTCCGCTACTTCAATGATGGCGTTGCTGCCACCATTGGTGCTCTCAAGTTGGTGCTCCCGTCCGCTTCCTAGGTGAACCACAGATGGCTACGGCTGATTTGTCAGTTGCGAACACTCAAACTTTGAAATATTATGGATTTGGACTAGGTATCAAGATATACGAAGAACCGTGACTGTTGATTGAGTACAGTGTGCGGATATCATCCGGATATATCTGATTGTAGAGGGCTTTTCCCATCGAAAGAACTGGCCCTGATTGTAGTACTAGTAGTAATCTTGGTTTACAATAAACTGCAGAATATGAAGAGAAAACATCCAAAAAACTCTCATATTGGTCTACAAATAGACTTATAACTTAATACGTTGTATTTTACAATACATCTAGGCAATAGGCAATAGAAGAATATCATATTTAACAGGAAACTCTGATTTTGAGGACTCGAAAATGTCTCATATTTTCGCAACTGACAAATCAAATACGGTATCTCAGTGACGGCCATGACCCAGAGTGTGGATATGGTGCTCAAGCTGCATGTGAAGGTAAATATGAGATACTAGACATTGGTGGGGTATGTACCATCAACCGCCTTGTGTAGGCAAACATGGAGTCGCTCTTGGGCCACGCTATGGGCGGCGTACTTCCAGAGTCGTGCGATGCGGAGCCTCTCCCTGTAAAATTTCAACACCTCTGCTTGCAAATATACACACATATCATGCAGTGCCTCTCCCATTGAGTATACAAAGACATTGTCGACTCTTTCGTCGTATCTAATACACACCCTGTTCAGCTAGTGTTACCCACCTCAACTTTCGGTGATAGACATCGAAGTAACAAGAAATTTATCCTATTGACAGCACGAACAGATACACCTAAGCCGGTAGGTAGCATACGTAGAATCTTGTCGCTCCTTCAAGTTCAAAACTTGAACAATCGACAATGCATTCCCCAATGAAATTGAAATGCCCGCTGAAACTGACATCCAAAACCTCTGTCGAGCCCTAGAGGCACGAGGAGCGAAGACTCGTTGCGACACTCAATACCCGGCCAATCCTAAATGCAGCACTTTCACAGAGTTCGAGATCGCTCCGTGAGTACTTGCCCTTCTGTAGAACCTCAAGCCCAATGCGCCGCGCGTGGATGACCAATGATGGGGCTACCGACCTCTGGGTATATGTAAATGTACGATACGTCGTCTTTCAAAGGTATTATAAAAGAAATCGATCTTAGCAACCTCGGCCACCGGCAAGCAACAAGCATTGCGTCGACTCAAACATGGACAGCATGGTACTTGTGAAGGAGAGGCAAAAAATGACCCAGATGGTGCCGATGACCAGCGCGCCAGTGATGGGGTAATCGCCGCCGTGCTTCTTGAGATGCGCCACTGCCTCCTTTTGCGGTGGGAGGAGAAACACCCAGAGGCATGCGATGATCGTAGTGCCGTAGCTGATGGCATAGGTGGTTGCGACGTCGCTGCGGACGTCGGGCGTGTCGGCTTTGATATCCAGTCGTCCGACTTTGAAGTGGGCGCAGTAGACGTTGGTGATCATGATGCCAAACGTGCCAGGGAGGTTGGAAATCGTCGTGAGCAAGCCGTAGACAAGGCCTTCGTTGCCGACTTCAGCCAACTCGACAATGACAAACATACCGACGACAAACTGGATGCCGCTCGGGATGTTTTCGGCGAGTGGAACGCCGAGGTAGAACCACTGGCTACGCACGACGTCGTAGATGGTCAAGTATTGGACGATGGCGTCGATCGAGCTTGTGCAGAGCACCGTGAGTGCCATCACGATGCGCCAGTTCCAGTTGGTACCCCATTTGCCGACGACGCCCAACACAACGGCAAAGATAAGACTGCCAACGATGCCCGAAAGCGCGCTGTTGAGCGATTCGACTTTGGCCCAGAAGACAGGGATGTACGCGCTGGCGGTCGTCGTGATGCCCGCAGAGAAGAAGCCAAACATGTAGTTGAAGATCATGACTTGCCAGACGACACGCTTTTGGATCAAGTCAAAGAAGCGTCGAAAGTACACGCCAAGCTGGACCTTGTCCTTCTTTGTGTCCTGCAAGAAGTACCATACGACAGGGATGTTGGCGACACATGGGATGGCCAAGATGGCAAAGTACCAGTTGACGCCAATGTCAAAGTCAAAGCTGCCACCCATGCGGACCGAGTTGAGAAGGAAGCCAGAGATAGCGGTCGTTAATGTTGTGAACAACGTGCGGGTGCCAATCACGATCGTTTGCAGTCGGCCGCGCACTTGAATTGGTTCACGCTGGGCGTATGCAACGACCAACGCGTCGCACGAGACATCGGCCATGATGTAGCAAAAGCACAAGATCGTGCAGAGGAGTGCGAGGGTGGATCCACGGGATTGCGCGGCTTCTTGATCGACGAGGGGCGCGCTTGGGTCGTTGGGCCCCCCCGCAGGCTTGACGGCAATCACAACCAAGCAGATCGAAGTCAAGACCCAGCCAATGAAAATGTACGGCTTGCGGCAGAAGCCAAATATGGGGAAGCAGTCCGAGAGCATGCCAAAGAACACCTTGAGCGACCAGCCGAGACCCATGAGCCCATTGGCCGCCATGAGAGTGTTGGCTTCAAGGGCAAAATAGTTGATCAGAATCGGGTACTTCATGCCACCGATGCCACCCATGAGCAAACCAATACAAGCGTACTGGGCGATGAGGGCCAAGACGTCGGGGGATGTATAGATGGGAGCACCGCCTTCGCGGAGGGCACCGTCTTCGAGGGGGTGGTCGACGGGGGACTTGATTTGGTCATAACTTGTCGCGTTGTTGTCGTTCTCGTCCGACTCGACCGAGCTCACGTACGAGCTACGCGCGGCAATGGTCAAGTCCTTGTTGATCTGGGAGCTCATGGCTGCACGTCCAATTGGAAAATGAGTTGGCAATCAGTCAAAACCTTGGTTTCGAAGAGCGCAAAAGAAGTTGCAGTTTTGGTTATACGTGTGAGACAGGACAAACCCAGGACGTTAGTGGAAGTGACAGGTGAGATGGGGAAAGGACGAAGCGATGCCAGCGGTTCGAGAGCGCACGTTTCAGTGCTGCAATGCAAAATATGCATACAAGCTTCATTGGTTGTTGCAATGGGGAAGGTAAGCTTGTCACGTATCCGTCGAGGAAGCATGCAAATTAAGAGGCTACCATCATATCAGGTAGAGCGCGGGGTTCCTTCCAACGCGTTTGAGGGCCATGATTGGCTCCATGGCTCGTGTAACCGCCAACCACAACCTCAATCTTCGTCTAGTCATGGCTGCAAGGACAGTACCGAGTACGACAAGACAGTGGATGGTTTATCGAAATAAATGCAGGTGGCATCCAATTGCTAGAGACCACACGAGGGAGTTCTACACCCCCAACTTGGCGGGGTTCTGGATTCAACTGGCCGACGGCCCACTGGTTGGCAATTCCGTTCAACAAATTGCTCTCATCGCATGTTCTGGCTGGGTTTGGTCGGCAATGGATTGGGGGCATGTTGCAATAGCAAGCTACCATTGGTCGCAACGACAGCAACATTGATCGCAAGCATGGTGAATCTGATATTCAACTAACTGCGATTTGTCCAATTTTATGCCGATACAACTGTTGACGGCAATGTCATTGGGCAGTACCACAATGGCATTTTGGTGGGTTGAATTTCCACCTAATGTTATTAACTACGTAGTAGGCTGTCGTGTTAGATCAAGCCCATCTCATAAGCTCTACGGCATAATAGGCATCACTGAGGTCCAGAACCCGCGGTGTGCTTGATCGGACTTGCACTCGTTTCACCTGGGGAATTGGTTGGTGCAGGAATTTATTTCGCGTTTATGTGACGGGTCATGTCGATGTCCACGCCCCCCAAGCAATGTGTGTGATTGGTCGACAGGGCTGAGAAAAACGATTGAACAACGACGATGTTCACTCCATGACTAAAATGAGGCTTAGAAATATATCCCACGCTTGATGAATGGTCGCTTACGCTTGGTCATCAAGCCGACCTAGTTGGCTATCTCTTGTGACCGTGCTCAAAAGAGCAGCTCGTTGAGAATCTTGGCATGCAAAACAACATGTCTTTACTTTATAATTAATTGCGCAATTGGTTTGGTTGCCGCAGAAGATGCACAATATTCGTTGTGGCATGTGGCCAATGTTGGACTAATCTTCTGCAGTATTTCCAAAATGAAACTGAAGACATGGAAGCCCTTACTAGTCGAGAGTGTGGTGTAATGTGTATTCAATCGTGTCGTGCTTTCAATAGTATCGCTCAATCAGATGAGATGAAACAACCAATAATGCCAAGAAGGATGAATGTCGACGTCGGGTTCAGTCGGTTTTCCACTCTTGAATTCGTAATTCAAGATCGAACGAATTTCAAATTCACTAAAACCTGTCGATATCGATGCGCCACCGCCTTGGGAAAGCAGTGCGCCGTGCAGTCAATTGGATAGATTCATGGCAAGCGAGCATGCACCAAGCACTGTGAACGGAGCGCCAGCACTTTGGCTGGATCTTGGGTGTGGCAACGGTGTCAACTCCACGAGGCTTGGCATGCGACTGTCGTGGGGGCAGACATTTCGCTACCATGCAATTTCAAGATGCACGGCACAGTTTCCGTCCGCAAAAGTACTTGAGCATGCACGCGACGGGCGCCCTCGCCTTTTTCAGCGGCAATCTCTTTGACAAGAACGTTCTGACGGCGTGGGCCAGTGCCGTCGCGGTTCATCATTTACCTGCAGTTTTTACCACACCGTTCGGTACACATATGTCAACGTCTTGGTTCATTGGCATGACATAGAGGCGACGATGCAAATGCCGCGCGTGTCTGACGCGTCCCTCCTGCGTCCAGGCGGCGTCAACTTCCTCGTGGCTGGGAATGCCAACGATAAGCGGGAGATCACGGGGCCTCGCATCCTCACGGAGCGTACGCCATTGGTCATGTCTATTCTCTACGGATTCATCCTTCTTGTCTAGGTGAACTTGTGGATCCATGGCTCGCGAGCGGCCTGTCGGCGGTCTCATTGGCGGAAACGACGTTGGATGCAACATCGACGTAGGGCCAGGCACCACCACTGGCATGGGAGCTCGTCTTGGTCAAGACATAGTTGTTCCATCAACTTGCTCGATTCTCTCCGACACAAAGAGGATGGAGTTGACTCGAAATACTAGTAAATATCACTTTGTGTCAATCATGCTGAATCCACCTTGTCGTCCAAATGACATCGAAGCAATTGTTTCACAAAGGATGAATTAGAGTTATTTCTACGACGGCGCGAGGGGTTTGTTGGTGAGAAACTTGTGAAACATGTCGAGAGCCACCGCAGGTTGATCCAACGGGACCATCTACACCAAAGCGTGAAAACCACGTCGTTCAACAGAGACGTACGTGGCCCGAGTGAAAGATGCGAAAGAACGTGAGTCCGTCAAAGGACCGCACGTCGCCCAGTTGGGTGCCGTGGAGTGTGTACGGCTGGAAGGGTTGGGCATCAAACCCTGCTTGGCCAGGCCACACCATCGTGCGCGTCCATCTACATCGTCCAGCATGAGCTCAAGGAGCATGCTTGCTACATACAGGTCTTGGGCCATCCAGTTGCAGACAATGTCCCGGTCGCCCGCAAATACCAACACACGAATGTTGTTTTCCAGCAACGTTGCGACTTTGTACTCGCTCTCGGCAAACCAGTCCTTGTCCTACATTGAAAACGATGAGGCCCACCAAGGAGATCGAGGGATACCAAGTGACTCGCGTAGACGGCGCTGCTGCAGAGCGTCCACGAATGGCCAGTCATACCGAGCTTGGTCATGACAGCATATGAATTGACAAACGAGTACAGCGGCTGGAACCGGTAGCAAAGACCAAACATATCCGAGGTCGCGCACTTGGCGTCAATGTTGTACGGATTGCGCCCTGCTTTGATCACTTGGGCTTGGATGTCAGCCATGTAATCATCACAGATGTTCAACTACAAGACTGTGATGCGTTGTATCTAGCTTGGCAAACCTTACCTTGGAGCAGTCGTCGTGGCCACCGACGCGGCGGTCCTGGCAGTCTTGGATCGCGGCTTCGCACGCGTCGACGATTTGTTGCGACGCGGGGACAAAGCTGGCATTCGTCGACACGGCATACGGTCCAATGGTTTCGTAGACAGCTTCGGCCGACGTGAGGCCATTTCCAATGCCTACGCGACTGTGAAACACAAGTAGCGTAATGTGTGCACGCACCAATGCCTTTGAGGTTGACCCGAAGCGCTTGGAGCTGCCGACTCGATGCCGCAACACTTGCAGGGTTGAGTATCGCAGCAGCCAAGTCGGGAACAAAGTGCCCGGCGTAACTTTCGCCGAAAATGTACAAATCGTTGGCGGCAAACGCAGGGTACTTGTCGTAGAAATCGCACAGAAACTGGACTAAATCGTCCGTCGACGACGAGGCATCCCAGTCCCTATGCACGCGTGTGACATGCACTCCTACAAACAAGGACACGTATGGACGTACGGAGATGACGCCCGCGCAGGACTAAAGCCCGTGCCGCGAGGTTGATCGATATATACCATATGCGCGGCGTTGGTCCACGAATGCGGGTTCAACGTGGCCGTCGCGGGCGTCTCTTCGCCTACGGAGCATGGACCATTTTCGAAGAGCATGCCGACCAAACTGGAGCACCCGGGCCCACCAGAAAGCCACACGACGAGGGGCACGGTCTCGGGCAAGACCTTGGCGCGCGTTTCGTAGAAGATGTAGTAGAGACCATTGAGGAAGCCCGTGTGCCTTGGCTCTGGTTCCCCACACAAGCTCGGGTCATTGTCCGCCTCGAGAGCGTAGAAGATGCTTGAGTCCGTGCAGACATACACCGCCGCCAAGAGGAGCGCGCATCGAGCCGTCCAATGCATGCGATCGACCGTTTCGAGAGGCGCTTGGGCTCGAACAAAGGGCAAGATCTTGCATTATCCGGAATTGTTTTATTATTATCCGGTTTTCAGTTACACAAAGGGCGCGAGTGCTTGGAGGAACTTGTGAAACATGTCTAAGGCGACGTCGGGCTGGTCGAACGGCACCATCTACGGAAGATATCACACGGATGGGATGGTGGCATGAAGCAAAGGGAACATACATGACCAGACTGATACACACGAAGGAAGGTGAGGCCTGCCGCATGCCGGATCTCTCCCGCCGATCGCCCGCCGACGACGTACGGGACAATCGGTTGAGCGTCAAAGGCCGCGTGTGACGTCCACGGCAACTCGCGCGTCCATCTATGATGCGTCGTGAGGAGATGTGAAGTATATGGTACTCGTACAAATCCTGCGCCATCCAGTTGCAGACCATGTCTTGGTCGCCGGCATAAACGAGGACACGGACACCACGGTCGAGGAGAGCTGCGACTTTGACCTCGCTTTCGGCGTAGTAGTCGGGCCGCTATCCCAAGAGTTTTAATGTTGTGGCCCTGTCATCATACCGAGCGGTGGTTGAACACATCCATGTTGCAGAGTGTCCAGGCATGTCCGGTCATGCCGAGGGCGGCGATCGTCGTCGGTGCATTCACAAACGAATAGAGGGGTTGGAAGCGGTAGCAGAGATGGAACGCATCGTCGGTGTGACAGGTCGCGCGGATGTCGTAGTAATTGCGTCCCGCGTCTTTGGTTTGCTTGAGGAGATACGATTCCACGACGTCGCACTGGTCCGACTAACCACGTAAACATATCATTTTCAGGGATACTTGAGGCGTAGTCATGGCATCGTACGGGGTCGCAGTTGCCACCACCAGTGGCTTGACACGCATCGATCGCGTCTTTGCAGCTTTGGATGGTTTCTTTGGACGCACTCAGAAAAGCCCCGTGGGAAGTCGTGGCCCCAAATTCACCGACGGTCGACATGACGGCCTTGGCCGACGTGAGTCCATTGCCAATGCCTATTGACGAAGTGTCTACAAGGATACTTGATGACGCCAGGGTCGTACCGACGCCTTTCAAGTTGGCGGCGATTGCGCCGGCTGTCGACGACGTCGCCGTCGGCCTCGTCACAAGCCCGTAAGCCAAATCTGGGATGTAATGCCCCGCGTAACTCTCCCCAAAGATGTACAAATCCTTGGTCGCAAACGTAGGATACTTGATGTAAAAGGCGTCGACAAACCCGATCAAGTCTTGCATCGCTGTCGACTCGCGCCACTCCCTTTACAGAAGATGAGTCGACACCACCTCTAGCTTTGACGTACGCATTGGCATTCCGCGCAGGGCTAAAGCCCGTCCCATGCGGCTGATCGATGTATACCATGTTGGCGACGGTCGTCCAGGACGCCGCGTTCAGCTTGGCGCGCGCGGCGGGGTCTTCGCCAACAGAGCACGGGCCGTTCTCGAATAGCATTGCGACGAGTCCGGAGCAGCCTGGTCCACCTGAGAGCCAAATCACGAGCGGCGCATGGCTCTTCTCGACAGCACGCGTCTCGTAGAAGACGTAGAAGAGCGAGTTGAGGAAGCCCGTGTAATGCGGTTCCGGCTCGCCGCAGATGCTGGGAAGGGACGTTGAGGTGTTTGAGGACATGGAGACCCGAAGGCAATCTGTCGATGGAAGCAGTGCGCAGAGGATAACGCATAGCGCCCACAGCATCGCGAAGGCTCGCATCAATTGCGAACAAATGGAACAACGTGCACTCGTGTGGGCGCGGATTGTCGAAAAGGCAAAAGGTGAAACGCTTGGATTGTTGGACTGAGTTTAATATATCATTGTTGACGTTTCGGCTCAATTGAGACGCACCAAAAGTATCAAATGATACATTATGGCTTGTACTCCGAAGTTAAATTGGAGGAACAATTTGAAATTTGACGTGAGAAACGCTTCAAAATGATACAATTTGTATGCCCTGGTTGAAGTTCCAGTTCAGATTCCAGTGTGTTTTCGACTGGCGCGGCGGTTATTGCGGTCCTTTTGAGCTTGATTTGGCGTGTTTTGCCTTGGGCGAAATATTTTCAAATTCGTCGATGGGATTGGTTGAAATTCACTATTTTTTCATCGACTTTTGAAAAATGCGTTGTCGCGCGACTCCAGGAACGGGTGCCGATACTGGGCACCAGTCACAAGCTGCCGCGCTTTGATTGGTGGAGCGCCTATCCCACATCGGCCGGAACCCATCGTGGAAAATCCTTCAACATGTCGGATCTCCAACCTGCATGCCGCGCCTTCCAGGAGCTTGTGCTGCAGGATGCCTCTATCCTCACGGCACCGCTCCAGAAACGCGTGACCTCCATCTACCAGAAGCACGCCGGTGACCTTCTCCACGCGACGGCCCTCCTCTTGGCCGACGAGGACGCCGCGCTCTGCGACGCAATCTGCCTCTACTTTCGGCCGTTTGTGCTGGAACTCTGTGCCCACCTCTTGACAGCGACCGATCTCGACGGCGACGACACGATCCACGAACGCCTCGCACAAACCTTTGCGCGCGTCTTGAACACGACGACCCGCGTCTGGCCGCTCGTCAAGCCGTGGTTCGAATCCACAAAATGCTTCTTCTATCAGCTCGGGTCGCTCCCCGTCGCGCGGAAGCGCCGCGCCGCCACGACCGCCCATTTGCTCCTGCGCGTGAAACCCATCGAAGGCAAGGCGTTGTGGAACTGGACGCCGTTCTTTGCGCTTTGCACATCCACGGACGCCGCGACCGCCTCCGCCGCCAAACTCGCCGCAAGCATCCTCGTGCACATGGACAACGCCACGCGTAATGCCTTCCTCGGGTCGTCGTCTTCGTCTCCGTTGTCGTCGCCCACCCTCGATCTCCCCGCGACGTGGCGCCACGACCTCGCCCCAGACACCCTCGCTTCGCTTCCCCCCACCCTCTGCAACGTCTGCGGCATCGTCGTGCCGTACAAACGCATGTCGGGCACCGCCGGTCCCGTTTACCCGCCGCTCGTCGAAACCAAGTCGACGACGCACGCGCTGCGGTCGCTCGCGATCGCGCTCAGCGTCGAACGGCCCATCCTCGTGACTGGCGCCGACGGGTGCGGGAAGACGGCGCTCATCCGAGACCTTGCGCGTCGCACGGGCCACACCAACATGGTTGAATTGCACTTGGACGATCAGATGGACAGCAAAACCCTCGTGGGGTCGTACGTGTGCACAGACATCCCGGGCGAATTTAGCTGGCAGCCGGGCGCGTTGACACAGGCAGTCACGGAAGGCCGATGGGTTGTCATCGAAGACATTGACCGCGCGTCCATGGATGTTTTGGCGGCGCTCTTGCCACTCTTGACGACCAACGAACTGATGGTACGGGCATCGTGCGCGCCACCATTATAATCTAACATGCCGTCCTAGGTGCGCGGTCAATCGATCACGGCGGCCCCTGGCTTCCAGCTCCTCGCGACGAGTCGCAAACCCATGTCGGCCATGCCCAAGGGTTTTCCCCTCTCGTTGTGGCATCACATCCAGCTGGCATCGCCCACGACGGCCGAAATCGAGCGCGTCCTCGTCGAAGGCTACCCGCAGCTTTCGTCGGCCGTGATCTCGCAAATGCTCGAGACCTTTCATGTTGTGTGCCACGAATCGTCCCGCGCCATCCGGCAGAGCTACGGCCGCCAGTTTTCGCTCCGTGACATGCTCAAGTGGTGCGGCCGGCTCCAGGCGTTCCTCGGCGCGATCGACGCGCAGCATTACTTGACGCAAGAGCGCCGCGAAGCCATCGTGCGCGAAGCATGGGACGTATTTTGCATGGGCATCCGCGACCCCGCCCAGCGCGTCGACGCATCCGTCGCGGTCGCTGCGCTGTGGCAGGTCCCGATCGAAGTCGTGCAGCAGTTGCTGCTCCACCATCGCCCGGCGTTCACGTCGCACCACAAGGAAGTCCAAGTCGGCCGCGTGCACCTCGCTACCATGCACGCTACCGCCTCGACCGGTACGTCGCTCGTCCACTTTTTATACATTTGTTGATTTTCATGGGACGCTGCTAGGCCATCAAATCCCGTTTGTCTTGACGGGCCATAGCTTGCGCCTCATGGAGCAACTCGCGGCGACAATTGCAACGCATGAACCGACTCTCTTGGTCGGCGAAACCGGGTGTGGCAAAACGACGCTGATCCAATACCTCGCGTCGGCGTTGGGCCAGACCCTCGTGGTCCAGAATCTTAACGTACAGAGTGACTCGGCCGATCTCTTGGGTGGGTACAAACCCGTCGACATGTACCAGCTCGCGCGGCCACTGTACATGGACTTTGTCGCGCTCTTCAGTGCGACGTTTCCATCGTCGTCGAACGCGGCCTTTCTCGGCGCGATCCAAAAAGCATTCGAAGCCAAGTCGTTCAAGAAGATGAGCCAAGGCATGCGCAAGGCCGTTCAAATGGCCGACGCGCAGACGAAAAAGCAAAAGACGATGCCAACCACCGCGTCGCTGGCGGCGCAGTGGGCGACGTTCCACGCCGAGCTCGCGCGGTTCATCCGCCAGCACCAGCAAGTCGAATCGAGTTTTGCCTTTGCGTTCGTCGAAGGCCAGCTCGTCCAAGCGATGAAAGCAGGGCATTGGATCCTCCTCGACGAAATCAACTTGGCGTCGGCCGACACACTCGAGCGCCTCTCAAGTGTCCTCGAAGGCGAACACAGTGGCCTCTCGCTCACAGAGAAGGGCGACGTCGATCTGCTCAAGCCACATCCCAACTTTCGCGTCTTTGCCGCCATGAACCCGCCCACCGACGTCGGGAAGAAGGACTTGCCGCCGTCGCTCCGAAATCGATTCACGCAAATTTACGTCGACGAATGCGTTTGCCCGCGCGATTTGACGCTCATAGTGAGCCACCAGTGGAAGGAAATCGCCAATGCCCCCGTCGCCGACACGGTCGAGTTTTATCTGCACGCGCGGCAGCAAGCCGTGGACGTGCTCAACGACGGCGCGCGCCAACGACCTAGGTTTGATGCGTCAGATTGTCAATTCCTCACGCTTGTTTTTCCAGATATAGTTTGCGGACGCTCTCGCGGTCGCTCTTGATGACCAAACGCATGCTTCAGACCGGGTACAGCCTCCCGCGTGCCCTCTACGAAAGCTTTTCGATGGGTTTTGCCACTCAATTGGACGCGCCGTCCCGCGTCATCATGATGAAGAGCATTCGCAAGGCCTTTGCGCCGAATTTGAAGCAAAAAGTACGACTCGTGTAGTGTCTTGGGTTGACTCGGGTGTAGGAACTAGACCACCCGCCGCCGAAACCACGCAAGACGGACGAAGTGTACGAACTCATCAGTTCGTATTGGGTCCCCCAAGGCACGCTTGACCCTGTGGACCAAGCCCAGCCAGACCCTGTGACCAACTTGAAGAAGTTTGTGTTGACGCCATCGGTTGAATTGAATCTCCGTCACATTGCCCGCGCTGTCATCGTGGGCAAATATCCCCTTTTGCTGCAAGGGCCGACGTCGGCAGGGAAAACGTCCCTGATTTTGTACGTCGCGGCACGGTTGGGCCAGAAATGTGTCCGTATCAACAACCACGAACACACCGACATCCAAGAGTATTTGGGCTCGTACGTCTCCGACAAGGACGGGAAATTGACGTTCCAAGAAGGTAGTAACCTTGCACGTTTCATCTCCTTTTCGTCGTTATTGATCCAACCGTTTCCATAGGCGTGCTGGTCCAAGCGGTCCGATTTGGCTGGTGGATCATTTTGGATGAACTCAACTTGGCCCCGTCCGAAGTCTTGGAAGCGCTTAATCGTCTCCTCGACGACAACCGCGAATTATTTATCCCAGAAACGCAAACGACCATTCAGCCGCACCCCCGGTTCATGCTCTTTGCAACGCAAAACCCGCCCGGGCTCTACGGGGGCCGCAAGGTCCTCAGTCGCGCGTTCCGCAATCGATTCATCGAGCTCCAAGTTGACGAAGTCCCGCCCAAGGAACTGCAGCAAATCCTCCAAGAACGCAGCGCACTCCCGCCTAGCTACTGCACGCTGCTCATTACAATCATGTTGGACTTGCAGCGCATCCGTGCCCAGAGCAGCGTCTTTGCCGGCAAGGCTGGGTTCATCACGACCCGCGACTTGCTTCGATGGGCACAGCGCCAGCCCACAACCAAACAAAAAGTCGCCGAAGAAGGATATTTTTTGCTCGCCGAGCGGCTGCGCAAGGACGAAGACAAGCTGGTGGTACAACAAGTGCTGGAAAAGCACTGTGGGGCCACGATCGATTTGGGTACGTCGCGTTGGTTGACTCCAATGACCGTCTTATAGATGCACTGTACAATGGTGTCGCCGAAACCAACATGATCATTGGTCAAGACGCGCCCGACTTGGTCTGGGGCACGCCCGAACAATTCGCCCAAGTCCAAGCCAAACTCACGTCGGACGATGCCAAGGGCAACAACAGCGGCCTCTCGTCGATCTCGATCACGTCATCGCTCCGCCGCCTCTTTGCGCTCGTGGGTCGCTGCCTCCAGCACCAAGAACCAGTCCTCTTGGTCGGGGACACAGGCAGTGGCAAAACAACCGTGTGCCAGCTCTACTCGCTCCTCTTTGACCAGTCGCTGCACATTCTAAACTGCCATCAACACACAGAAACGGCCGACTTTCTTGGAAGTCTGCGGCCCGTGCGCGGCAAGGACACGGTGCTGGCCAAGCTCGCGACCACGCTCCAGCAGTTTACGACGCTCGCGGCCGCCGTCGACCTCGACACAACCGCGCTGGACGCTATCGACACGACCAACGTGATGCAGCTCTTCCCTGTCCTGGAGCCACTCCTCGCCAAGGCGCAGACGCAACACCCGTCGCTCGCCGACGTCGCGCAAACGCTGCTGGCGCTGAAACAGCGCGCCGTCGCGCTCTTTGAATGGGTCGATGGGCCGCTTGTGACATCCATGAAGGCCGGCGACCTCCTCTTGGTCGACGAAATCAACTTGGCCGACGACGCCGTCCTCGAACGCCTCAACAGTGTGCTTGAACCCGCGCGCGGGCTCGTGCTGGCCGAAAAGGGCGACGACGCCGAACACATCACAGCCGATGCCAAGTGGCGCATCCTCGCGACCATGAACCCCGGCGGCGACTTTGGTAAGCGCGAACTCTCACCGGCTTTGCGCAACCGGTTCACGGAAATCTGGGTCCCGAGCCTTTCGAGCGTCGACGACTTGGCGATCGTCGTTCGCGACCGCCTCCCGCCCGCGAGCGTTCACCTCGCGCCGGCCGTCCTTCAGTTTGTCGAGGCCTTCAACGCCCAATTTACGTCGCATGGCTGGAAGGTTACGCTGCGCGACTTGCTCTCGTGGCTCAACTTTATGCAAGTGTCCGACTTGCCGCCGGCCATGGCCTTTGTGCAGGGCGCGGCGCTGTCGATCTTGGATGGCCTCGGGCTCGGGTCGACGCAATCGCTCCACGCAGCCACAACGGCGCGGACGACCGCATATGCGCTGCTACTGGCAGCGCTCCCGCCGCCCGTGCCCGACATGCTCCCGTCGATGGACTGGGAATCGACCGACGCCGTGTGTGGCGTGTCGCCGTTTTTCATCCCGCGGGGACCTAGCCCCCCCGCGCCGCTTCCGTTCTCGCTGGCCGCGCCCACAACCATGAAGAACCTCCAGCGCGTGCTGCGGGCCCTCCAAGTCCCGCGCCCCATTTTGCTCGAAGGGTCGCCCGGTGTCGGCAAGACAAGTTTGATTCACGCGCTCGCGCAGCTGAGTGGCCAAACGCTCGTGCGCATCAACTTGTCTGAGCAAACGGACGTCGCCGACCTCTTTGGGTCGGACTTGCCGTCCACGGACGCCGACGCCGCCAGTCCATTCACGTGGTGCGACGGCGTGTTTCTCCGCGCGCTCAAGGCCGGGCAATGGGTCTTGTTGGATGAACTCAACTTGGCGTCCCAGAGCGTCCTCGAAGGGCTGAACGCGTGCTTGGATCATCGCGGGACGGTCTACATCCCCGAAATCGACAAGAGTTTTGCCTGTCCGTCGACATTCCGCGTCTTTGCCGCACAAAACCCATTGCGCCAAGGCGGGGGTCGCAAGGGCTTGCCCAAGTCGTTCTTGAACCGTTTCACGCGTGTCGTTGTCGACACGCTCGCCAACGACGATCTCAACATTATCGCGACGGCGCTGTATCCGTCGATCGCGCCGACGACGATCGAAAAAATGATTGCTTTCAACGCGCACGTGCACCACGACACGATGGTCCAAGGCGCGTACGGCCGTCAAGGCGCTCCGTGGGAGTTCAATCTGCGCGACGTCTTTCGCTGGTGCACGCTCGCGACGTCGCTCGAAACGCCGTCCGTGACGTGGTACATCCCAATGCTCTACTCGTCGCGGTTTCGCACGGTGCCTGACCGCGCCGCGCTCGACCGCCGCTGGCGTCAAGTGTTTGGCGACGACGATGATGTCACGGCCGTGCCATCGCCAGTCTTTCACATCACGCCCGAAAGCGTCCAAGTTGGCGTTGCGGTCTTGCCGCGCGCCGCGTACAGCCCGCCGTCGTCGGCCAATTTGCCGCCGCTTCTCACGCAGTGGCTCGAGCCCATGGAAGCGCTCATGCACTGCATCCGGTTGCAGTGGCCGGCCTTGCTTGTAGGCCCGAGCGGCAGCGGCAAGTCGGCTGTCGTCAAGTTGCTCGCCGCACTCACGGGCAACCGGCTCTTGGAACTCGGGCTCAGCTCTGGTACCGACGCCACGGAGCTGCTCGGGTGCTTTGAACAGGTAGACATTCAGCGCCGTGTCCAGGAGCTCCAGCACGAGCTTGGCCATGCCGTCCAACGACTGCAGCAGCAAAGCCTCGTGCAAAACCAGCTCAAGCTCGTGACGGTGCTTGCCGACGCCCAACACGCCGTGCACCAACGCCAACGCAGCTGGTACGACTGGATTTCACGTGGTAGCGATTTATAGTTGGTGTAGGAAAGGACACAAGACGGAAATGGACCCGGTCTTGCTAACGCTATTGGAGCAATTGCTGGCGCACGTGGGCCAAGCCAACACGACACTGGCGTTGCCTGGCCTCGATCAGGCCTCGATGCAAGCAAAACTCGAAAGCATCAAAGTGCTGTCGACGACGCAAGGCCGCGCTAGTTGCTTTGAATGGGTCGATGGCGCGTTGCTTCAGGTATGCTCTAGTTTCTTTGGACACGCGTGTTCACACGCTGGCAATTAGGCGTTGGAAGCGGGCGAGTGGCTGCTCCTTGACAATGTCAACTTCTGCAGTGCGTCGGTGTTGGATCGGTTGAATTCGCTGTTGGAAATCAGTATGTTTGTCGTCCATTTTTTATTTCCGTGCACCGATTAACACTTGCTGGCTTTTGTAGACGGTGAGCTGCTCGTCAACGAATGCGGGGTCGTGAATGGCACGTTGCGCGTGGTCAAGCCGCACCCAAATTTTCGCATCTTCCTTGCGATGGACGCGCAATTTGGCGAGGTGAGTCGCGCCATGCGCAACCGGTGCATCGAAATCGCCTTGTTGCCGCCCAATGTCATTGCGTCCAAGTCAAGCATCGACATGTTGTCGCTTATGCAGTCGGCCAGCGCGCTGCGCTTCCCACTCGACATTTACACGCAATTCCAAGCGTTCCACGAAGACATGATGCACCAAGACAAGTCAGTTTCATGGCGCCACGTGTACAATTGGAGCCAACTCAGTCAAGCGTATGTTGACCACGGGTACACGCTGCCCGATGCGTGCCAGCAAGCGATGCTTGACATTTACGGCATTTCCGTCGACTTTGCCTGGTCGAGCCATCCCCAATATGCCCCCGCCGCGGTCTCGACCGACCTCTTGGTCCAGGACGCGGCGCGCGGCATGGCGCAGATGCAGTCGCGACTCGTGCATTACTTGACATCACCACCGCCGTCCGACGGCCAAGTGGTCGACTTGATCCAATTGTTGTGCGGCGAGTCGTCGACTGAGTGGCCCAAGACGCTCCTCGTGGGCTCAACCGAGGCATGGACTGCCTGCTCCAAGTACGACTGGACCGACAACCTCGGCAAGGCGCTCCTGCCGTGGGCCATTTACCGCAGTGGTCAACACATTGGCTTCAAGCACGAGTATGGCGCGGCGACCCACCACGCCTACGCCATGTGGCTCGCCGAAGAACCCTTGCTCCAGAATTCGTGGAGCTCGTTGGCAGGTCTTTTGAAGACGCTCAACCAGGCCCTGGCCGATGGCCAAGCCATTGAAGAAGTGTACGGGAACGGCCCCGCGCGTGAATATTTGCGCGCTCGAGTCCGCGCTTGCACTGACCATGCCACCGTCCAGCAATCCTGGGCGTCTGTCGAAGCGGTGATTCAAACACTTGAAATGGTTGGTGGATCCGTGACAAAGACACTTTTTGACGATCTCGTAGATGGAAGCCATGTGGTGGAGTCGATACCAAGAACAAACGCTCTTGGGCATCCACGAAGGCACAAACCAACCGCAGCGCCACAAGAAAACCAAGCGCGAGCTCCGACAGAAGAAGACCACAACGCTGTTGGACCAATCGTACCAGTGCTTTTTGCATGGCTCGGAGGCCGTCGACGTCGAGAATGACGTCGTGCCGATCGTGTATCCATTCTTGGCGGCTTTGGACACGTGTGTGCACGAATTTGTTCAAGTACGACGCCATCTTCTTCCTAACAACTCAAATCTTTTTTGTAGCTGACGATGCACTCGCATTTGACCGATGACCAAATCACAGCTGTCCAAAGTGTGTTGCATTTGCGGTATGCGTGGAGCGTGATCTTCACCAACGAAAACCGCGCCGACACATCGTTCCCGTGGCATTCCTTCCTCGTCGGGTGGAAGTGGCTCGTGAAAGCATGGCGCACCTTCCGTGCCGTGTGCTTGGACGACGACCAACCGTCGACGTCCGTCCAACACGTGCTAGACATGACGGAGCGAATGGAGTATGCCATCGCCACGAGCATGGGCTGCGCGCGGGCCAAGGACACGCTGTGGAAACGCGGCGGCCATCGCCAGTTGCCGCCGTCGCTGACCACGTGGAAGGCGATTTCAGCTGTCGAAGCGCTGGCTGCGATCTCAACGAGTATGCCGACCCCGGCCCACGCAAACCAACTCTCGCTCGTCGACTTGTTGTGCGCCAACAATTCAGTGTTTCAATTCCAGCCGGCCGCCGCGCTTTCGCTCGCGCACGCTTACCGCAAGGAAGTGCGCCATGCGCTGACGACGTACGCGTGGTTTATCGAAACGTCGGGGCAATCGTTCGAGACGTTGCAGCAGCTGCCCGATGCGCTGCGGGCGCAGCTTGAGTCGCTGCAGACGAAATTTGCGCGCGCCCATGCCCATCTGCTCGTGCATTTGCAACCGCCAGAAGACGACGAAGCGTACAACCAAGACGCGACCGTTCTTCTCCTGAGCGAAGACGACAGCGCTGTGATTGCGTCGTGGATTCAACTGCAGCTGACGCCGCTGCGCGAGTTTCGCCTCCTCGGGCTTGAACTGCAGCTCGTGAGCACCTTGTCCGAATTGATGGTCCTTGACGACGACGCGACGTTTGTCGCACGCGTGCAACGCTTCTTGGCCAACGTCGAGTCGTTCTTGACGCTCCAAACCAACGTGCAAACGCGGTCGCCCGTGACGCTTGTGCCATACCAAGATTTGCTCTGGCGCGGCCACGCCTACGTCGATGCGCCGTCGTCGCTGCGTGCCCAAGACCACCGCGACTACCGCGACGTGATCACCAAGCACATGCACTCGGTCATGGTGTACTTTCACGAACGACTCTGGCAGAGCAGCGTCAACAGCCTCGACCGCGTGTCGAGCCGTGTGTACCACACCGAATCGGGAGCGATCGAGTTGCCCAAAATCTGTGGCTTTGTGCGTCTCTTCCAAGCCGTGGAATCAACCTTGGCGATGCAGTTCCTCCAAGCAAGCGCCAAGGTCCCCATTGTGGACGTAACGGCCCACACGACCAAGCTGCACCACGCAGCCACGCATTGGTCGGACCCGCATGCGCTGCCAGATTTGTTTGGCTTGAGTGACCAGTACCTCTGGTCGGTCGTGCGCGCGACGCTGCATGTGTTTGTCCCGCCGCCCCACGCCGTCTACGACCGCCTCGCGCGGTTTCACATGACGAACGACACGAATTTGATTGCCGAGATCGTCGACGACTTGACGGCCAGCCAAGACGACGCGCGATTTGCGAAAACGATCCCGATCGTTCGCTCGTTCTTGACCCTCTACGGACGCTACCGCGACCAGCCGTTGCTGCAGCATGGCGTTGGCTGGACGTTGGTCGGCGTGTGGCGGTTTGGGCTGCTCACGCCGTCGTCGCCGCTCGACCCGGCGCTCGTCCCACTCATCAAGCGCGACTTTTTGCTGGGCCGCATGGCGCAGTGGTCGGTCCAACACACGGTCGATACATGCGTGTCGAACCTCTCGCGCCATGATTTTGCCGTGCGCGATGCACAGCCACTCGTGGACACGATCAACGCCCTGCAGCTCAAGGCGATCGAGCGTCCGTGCGCGCAGAACCTCTTTGGCGACGTTTTTCAAGACATTGTCCGCTTTGCGACGTCGATCATGACGCCCAAGCTCGTGCACTGGTGCGAACACTTGGATGAGAACCCGGCGCAGCTCGTGCGGGAAATCAAAATGTTCCAACAAACGACCGACAGCTTTGTCGCGCGCCTCCAGTCCAAGTACAGTGACTTCCGAGACGTGATTGAACCGGTCGTGGCCAGCGTCTACCACGCCAAGGACGGCTTGACGCTCGTGGCCCATGTTCTGGAGACCAAGACGTCGACCGAGGACATGCAGGCGTTGGCACGCACGGTGCTTTGCGTGCCAAGCCCAGACTCGCATCACGAAACGGCGGAAACGATCTTGCGGCACACCGAGACGTTGACCCACCACCACGTCTCGGCCGTCGATCGGTTGACGACGGCGTTGAACCAAGTCGAACTCCATTACCGCAACCAAGCGGCACTGTTTCCGCAGACGCATCACGCGATGGTCGCGACGGCACCTGCGATTTTTGAAGCGTTCTTGCAGCTCTGGTCCGACAACCAGGCCAAGATTGAAGCCGAGCGGGCCGAAGCCGAAGCGCTTTTCAAGTTTAAGACGCGGACGCTCGAGATTGAAACAGAAGAAGAAATGCTCGAGAAGGAATACCGCCAGCAGTTTCCCGACTTTGCCAAAGCGTTTTCGGACCTCCTCGGGACGGACAACCCGATGCAAGACAACAACGACACGGACAAGGAAGCGACGCCATCGCCGCTTCCCGACCACATTGTTCAGTTTGTTGCGTCGTGCCACGAGCGGCTCTTTGTCCACATGTGGAAGAACGGGACCGAGCCCAAGGCTGCATGGGCCAACAAGTATTCGCTGGGCTTTCACTTAAAGCCAACGCTCAACTCGTTGCTCGATGTTAACCTCGACATGGATGCACGTGGTGGCCACCTTGTCTACACAAATCACGTGCTCGCTGACCAAGCGGCCGGGGAAACGGTGCCATTCTCGCAGCTGAGCGCGTCGTACATTGCCAACATTGACTTTCACCGCGACCCGCACGTAAAGGAAGTCGTGCTTGTGCGCAAACCCCTTCAGCGCATGATGCTGCGCCTGCAAACGCTGATCCAACAATGGCCTGAAAATGCCATCTTGCAAAAATTGTTGTTGGTCGCCAACCGCCTCCGGCAAATGTCCAACCAAGTGCCGCTCGCGCAAATTTTGGTCGGCGTTGAATTGTTGCTCAAACATGCGCAGGAGTGGCAGGTCATTGCGTCCAAGGAAGTGTCGATCCACGAAGAAATCGCCGCGTTGAGCGCGCTGGTCGTGCGGTACGTGTCGTTTGAGTTGTTTGGTGTTGACGGACGTGGTGTAGATGGCGCAAACTCGAATTGTATTCGTGGCCGCAATTGATGGTCCTGAAAGAAAAATCCTTTCAACTTGAAGCCCGCAAGGCGTGGTTCCATCTATACGGGCTCTTGACGGGCAAATCCGAGTCGGAAGCCGTTGGCGCGGCAGACCTCAACTGGATGCTCGTGTCTGCGCCGCTCGAGAAGGAATGGCTCGAATCGTGGCGATACAAATTGTTTGACACAATGGAGGGCTTTTTGCGGTCGTGCACGATGGGCCAATTCCAAACGCGGTTGGTCTTGATCTACTCGTTCTGTAGCCAGCTCTTTGCCGCGCATTACGCATCGGCCAACACGGAAACGTATCGCTTGGCTTGCATGATGTACCATCTCTACCGCTTTTACGCGCAGCATTTGACGTACAACTTGATGCCAATGTGGTCGCGTCTGCGCCAACCCATCCAAACCAAGCTCGATGAATTTGTCAAGATCAGTCGTTGGGACGAACAAACGTACTTTTCGCTGGCGGCGTCGGCCGAAAAGAGCCATCGCAAACTCATGAAGTTTATGCGCGACTACGAAGACATTTTGTCCATGCCGATGCAGACGTTCCTCGACAAGGTCGTGGACGGCAACATGACATCGGAGAAATACGATGGCCTTCAAGCGCTCCAGTCGACGTGGAACGAGATGAAGCTCCGCCAAGACCCGATTGAAGTCGACGAAGCCGAGGATAACGAAATCGGTGACGACAAGGAACTGCCCGTGTGGCGCGTCGCAGCCGTACCCAAGGCCGACAAGCACGTGGCGTTTGCGTGGCCCGCGGCGTGGAACCAAGTGGTCGACGCCGACAGCCATCGCTGGTTGCTCCAGTTGCCGAGCTTGAGTCGCAAGATTCACAAGTACACGACCGCCGAACTCTTGAGTGACGCGACGTTGCGACTGAACCAGCGCGGTCGCCACTTGAGCGAAGAGCTCTGTAGTGCTGTCTTGTCGCGCATCGAGAGCCTCAAATCTGAGTCGGCGCCCAAGGGGGCCAAAAAGAAGGCGTTGATCGATCTGTTCGCAGAGCTCAAGAACCAGGGCTGGTCAACGCTCAAGACCAAGACGCCACCGCAACAAGCCCACATCCAGTCGTTGCTCGAATTGGACATCCCAGGCGTGGAGACATCCCTTCGGCTGCATGCGACGAAGCAAGCGGTGCCCGAAGGCGGCGGCGAGGACGCGCTGCCTGTGTGGACCCAGGCCGACAGCTATTATTACCGCTATTTGGCCCAGTTGCAAGCGCTGCGATTCACAGTCATCTCGGGCTACAACAAGGACCTCTCGTGGGGCGAAGTCGACAAAATGAGCGGATACGCAGAAAATATGCTGCACAGCATCTTGCAACAACGCGCGACGCTGCAATCGATGGCCTCCACCCACGAAGGCCTGCTCCAGCATTTGCATGTGCTGACCCAAGGCGCAACGCCGCACGTCCACGCCCAAGACACGCTGAAGGCATGGCATGCCGACCAGCGCCACGACTTGTTGCAATTGCTGCAGTGGATCGAGGAACTGCTCATGGTTTTGCCGCACCACACGGTGCTCGAATCGTGCAAGGGACTGGTGCGTCAATGCGGCAAGGATCTAAAGCGTACCCAATTGCCCCAACATTCGGGCGTGCCTGCGCCCGCTGTCGACGACGGCAATTTTGACGCTGCGACGAGCTACGGCTTTCAAGACAAGACGCAGGCGCCTGTGGTCGGGTACTCACCCGAGGTGCTCGCACGCGACATTCAATTGCTCAATCCGGCGCCGTTGATCCAAAATGCACACCAAATTGATGTCATCTGCGGCCATTTGCGCACCGTCTTGGACGAAGGATCGTGGACGAGCATCGACACCCCGCTGGCACGGTTGGTCCAACGCAACCACGACTGGCTCGCGGCATTGCCGAGCAGTGACGACGACGCGTCACTCGACGTGTCGTACACGGCCGAGCAATTGGCTTTTGTGGGAACCTTTGCCCATAAGCTCAACAGCGTCGTCGAAAGCTTGCTCGTGTCAATCCAAAAAGCGTGCGACTACGTTGCGCAGACTGACAAGGACGAATCGCCTACGCTCGTCCAGAGCCAAGCGTACATGTTGCAATTGATCCAAGCGTCGCGGGTGCAGTTGCTGTCGGCGCAGCTGGACGATTTGTGGCAATTTTTGAAGACCGACATGCACGACGCAAGCTGGGGCCATGTGTACGCACAGTGCATTCAGTCGGTGCAAAACTTGCTGCCGAGCTGGCACTTGGTGGTCTCATGGCACCATCAATTGATGTCTGACTTGATCTACCTGCACAAGAGCATGGCGAAATGCAACTACGTGATGATTCGCATCTTCCGGTCGCTCTTGTCCAACGGGTTTTGCCGCGCGCCGGACGAGCAAGACGAAAAGGACGGCGGCGGCAACATGAATTTTGAAGACGACGTCGAAGGCACGGGCATGGGCGAAGGCGACGGGAAGAAGGACGTGAGTGACCAGATTGAAGACGAAGAGCAATTGTTGGGACTCAAGGGCGACGAGCCGCAGGAACCCCAGGAGAAGAAGGACGAGGACCAAGATAAGGGCCTCGAGATGCAAAACGACTTTGACGGGACGATGGAAGACGTGCCATCGGACGACGACAAGGATGACGACAAGGATGACGACGACGATAAGGAAGAACTGGACCGCGAGATGGGCGAATTTGACGAAGACAACATTGTGGACGAGAAGCGGTGGGGCGAAGACTCGGACGACGAAGAAGACAACATTGACAAAGAGAAGGAAAAGTTTGACGACCAGTCCAAGATGGATGAGGGCGAGGCCTTGGAAGACGAAGTCCGCGGCAAGGACGGCGACGACGACGAGGACGATAAGGACGACAAGAAGGACGAACCCAAGGAAAAACCCAAGGATGACAAGACACCCGTCGACGACGAGACGCCGCAGGACGAAGACGGCGGTGACGACGAAGATGGCAACAAACCTGATGACGATGGCGTGAACGAAGACACCGAGGACAAGTATGAAGAAGATCACGAAGAGTTGGCGCCGCGAGATGCCCTGCCGGACGACGAACCGCAAAAAGAAGAGGAGGAATTCGCTGACGACATGAACTTGGATGGTGAAGACGACAAGGCAGGCGAAGACGAAAACGGTGACGAAATTGACGAGAACATGCCCGACGAAGAACTTCCTGAAGGGAATGAAGACGGTGAGACGGCCGACCCGGACCAGGACCCCGACGACGACGAAAAGAAAGACGAGGACGAGGATGAGGAGCCGGAAGCGGTGCCACTTGGCGCAGGCAACGAAGACCAAGAGATGGAAGTGCCATCAAACGACGACCCGGACCAAGACCAAGGCGAGGACCAGCCGCCGCCCGAGTCGAAAGAAAAAGACGAGAGCAAAAACGCTGGCGCCGTCGCTGGTCTCGAGTCCAAGGATGGCCAGGATGCGTTGGAACCGCAGGACCGCGACGAAACCAAGGAAGATGAGCCGATGGACGACGCCGACCGGCCAGAAGAAGATTCGAATGCCCAAGAGCAACAGGGGGCGCAGGCCAACCCGAGCGGGACGGAACTCAAGCCCGTCGTGGGTGCGCAGTCGCAAGAAGAGCAGAGCCACGAACGCAAGGAACCAAATCCGTACCAAAACCCTGACAAGGCGCAAGAGCATTGGCGTCGTCGCATGGAAATCCTCGACACGACGCAGACGCAAGACGAGGCCCAGCCCGACACCGCTGAGAAACCCGAAGACGAGCAAGGCGGCGTCGGTGAATTGGCCGACGCCGACGACACAAACGTCGAGTTGGCCTTGGCGCCCACGGACGAGTCGACGGCGCCAGACGCTGCCATGGACGACGACGACGAAGACGACATGAACGAGGACGATAAGGCCAACGACGATGACGCCAAGGAGGACAAGCCGCAACCTGAACCGACCAAAGACGACAAACCGAACGAAAAATCGTCGGCGGCGCCGCAAGATCCAACGGACGCGAAACCGGCCAACAAGCACAAAGTCGATGGCCTCGAGGCGGACGTAGACGTCGAGATGGAGGATCCTGAGGACAATGACGACGACAATGCTGATGATATCGACATGGCCTTTGTCGAAAACGATGACTTTGCGCCGGTCGTGGCTTCGGGCGTGCACGACAGCAACGATGCCGCCGAGGACGATGACGAGTCTGCGCCGGTGGACATTGACGCCCTTCGCGCCGATCTGGACGCGTCCATGCAATTGCAAACGCTTGATACGGTCGAGCGCGGCACGGCGCTGTGGAGCTCGTACGACCAAATCACCCGGGCCGGAGCGCAGCGCTTGTGTGAACAACTGCGGTTGGTGCTGGCGCCGATGCTTCGGTCGCGGCTCCAAGGCGATTACCGCACGGGGAAGCGCATCAACATGCGCAAGGTGATTCCGTACATTGCAAGTTCGTTCCGCAAAGACAAGATTTGGTTGCGGCGCACCAAGCCGTCCAAGCGCGCGTACCAGGTCATGGTTGCGATTGATGATTCCGAGTCGATGGCCGACAACCACGCCGGTCGATTGGCACTGGAAGCGTTGACGACGTTGTGCAAGGGCATGACGCAGTTGGAAGTGGGCGAGATTGCTGTCGTCAAGTACGTCGTCTCTCTCGTGACCCTCGTGAGTAACACTCTTGTCTAGGTTTGGCGAAAAGGTCAACTTGCTCCACCCGTTCGACATGCCGTTCACGGACGATGCCGGCGCGCGCGTGATCCGCGCGTTCCAATTCCAACAGACCAAGACCCACATGGTGGACACGCTCGAAGCGATTCAAGGGCTGCTCAACCAAGCCAAGCAAAATGCATCGTCGAGTGGGAGCGAGATCACGCAGATTGTGTTTTTGATTTCGGATGGTCGGTTCGACAAGGACGGTCGCACCAAGATGCAAAAGTTGGTGCAAGCTGCCATGGAAGAGCAACAGTTGATTGTGCTCTTGATTGTCGACCATCCCAAGGACGGCCAAGGCATTTGCGACACCCAAAGCGTCAGCTTTGTCAAGGGCAAGGTTGAGATGACCCCGTACATGGACAACTTCCCTTTCCCGTACTACGTGATCATGAAGAACACGAGTTTGCTGCCAGAAACCCTCTGCAACGCCCTGCGGCAGTGGTTCGAATTGCTACAAGGAAGTGATTAGACGATAGATTAAGGTGCATACCTGCTTGTACATATATATTGATGAGATACATGAGGCAATGGGTCGTCTCGGAGACAACATCGGACGCACGAGTACAATCCTTGACACTCTTCACACTTGCAGCATGCAAGTATCGTTGTCTTCTGTGGGGCATGCATGTCCTCTTGCTTTTTGCCGCGAAGTTGGAATTCCGATTGAGGGTGATGTCATTGGACGCTTCAAATTGAACTGTCCTGATAATAATAAATCCGAGCAATACAAAATCAAGCATATATTTTAAACTAACGTTTATTCTTCACCCCAGCTTCAATCGCACACCTCGTTTCGGAAATGATGGATGACGACGATGAGTTTGACTTTGGGGCATCGAGGACAACGTCGTCCTTGCGAACCCATGACGAGATATGGGCAGATGTGAAGCGCAAGTGCCGGGAACTTAGCATCGCCAAGAAAAAGCTGCGCGCGGCTGCCTTGACCTCCTTTCGCGATATGATCACGTCCCCCAAGCACAAGCAGGTGCTTCACCTCAGTTGCACGTGGAGTTATGTGTTGACAACGCTCTTCGCAATTGTTGAAGAAGACTCGAGAGAGTCCATGCAGAACAAGAAGAAAAAGCACAAGGACCGCGTCCTCGAACACGAGGCGCTCTTTCACAACGTGTTTGACGAAGCCCACACCAACACCCCACCTTCAAGCAAGTGTGCTGTGCTTGATCGAGACAAAGGAGGAATCGAAACCCTGAAGCGCATCATTCACTTCTGTTCTGAAGTCATTGGGAACTTGGGAGTGGAAGGCGCGCCGATCGAAGCCAGTTGTTTTCGCCTCTTGGACAAAGTTTTGAAATTTGAAGGCTATTGCACAATCACCGACGACGCGTACCTTAAAAAGATTCTCCATAGGTCAATGTTGGTCGTCCAAGGCCGGGAATCCAACAACGTACTCATTTGCTCCAAAGTCGTGTTGGACCTCCTGCAGAATATGCGGTCCGACATGCACGCGCAACTCAATGGATACATGCAATTTTTCCATGAATGGTTTCAGGACAATCGCACAGAAAAGGAGTCGCAAAACACTCTATCGACTGGAAAACAATTCACCCTCAAAGCAACGAACTCGAGCGTCGCGCGTAATTTACTCAGCTGCATGGTCGTTCTCATGAATGGATATTCGCCTCATGTGGCACCCCAATTAAGTGAATATGCACAAGAAGTGGTGGCGTATGTGCATCAAAATTTGTGGGATGATGTGGCCGTGTTAGCGTTAGAACCGGTGGAGTTCTTGATGTATTATTGTCGTTTGGCCTTCAATTCACAAACACCGCCAACGTCCAGACAGGTAGCGAACACGGCTACATGTGGATGTGACGGTCAAATAATTGTAGTGCAGAGAATTGAAACAGTTGTATTCCACGTGCGTACTGGACGACAGGGTTCTCACAAACATTGTCCGTCAATCTGCCAACATGCAAGTCAGCAATTCTAAAACAATTTCGTCTCTGAATGAAAAGGCGTGTTCATGGTTGAGTATGGTAGCAGATGTAATTTTCTATCATGACCAGTGGAGTGATATAAATGTTTCATCTGCGAAACGAGTTCGTCATATGAAGGGCTTTGAATTCATTTTGAGCCATTTGGAACTCGACGCCCAATCTCACGTCTCAACATCGATGGCCTCTCAGTTTTCGTCGACTCAGTGGTCAAAAGAGAGTTCTTTGCCGCGATTGCGATGGCTCCTATTGCTGCAAGCACTTTTAGCCCGCCACGGGCCTTGGTATAGAAACACACTAAATCCTGAGCGCTGAGAACGCCATTGTAGGTACGCCTCGGAACAATCAAAGTCATTAATATCGCTACGTGACCTTTTAATTACATCGCTTGTCAACCACAAGTTGGAAATTGAGTGTATTGAACAAACGTTGCAGTGTTTATTAATGCTAGCCCTTCGACTTCAAGACAAGGCTTCGCATGGCTGGCTACCCTTGTGGCAAGGATTGCTATCTGAATTTCTGTTTCGCAATCTGACAAAGACCGACACTGGAGAAATTGTACTTCAGCTATTATCTGCAATGATCGCACTGGATTACATTCCTGTTGCTGTATTAGAAAAGGATTTGAGCTCGGTCGTAGATTTGCCTTCTTTTCTACAACCCTCAGGTTTGTTATTGTTTCAGTTACGCAGTCTATTAATTTGGTTCTAGTGATGTCATCCCTCTTGTTGTATTTGATTCAAACCAAAGTAGATGCAGATGTCTGTAACTCGTGGACGTTGGAGGATATTACAATATATCATATGAAAACGCTAAAATTAATCGTTCAATTGCCCGATGGCGTGGGACATGCAGCCCCTATGCTGGCTGCAGCTTTAAAATCGGTTCTATCAGATGGACCCAGCTCTCTCGATTGTACTCCATTTCTCATGCCTGCTTTGTTCAAAGGATTTGTCATGTCCGATCTCCAAGATGAATACAAACTGTCGATGTCCAAAAATGACCAAGATATTTTTGAATTTCCTGAAGGTGCTCAAGTCAGTCGAATCGGTCTATGGGTTTTGAAACACGTGAATGGACTTAAACATAATCAAGAAAGACGAATTACATGCCCACCATACTTAAAGAAGAAGGTGTGTTTTGAACCTTCAATATTTTTGGACGAGCGCTTATTCAAAGTGTTATATTCTTGTCCAAAAACGCAATCTCTCCCAAAAGGAATACAACTTGTCGAACACGAGCTAGAATCAATAGCTGGAAGTGCAATCCAGATGACAGACTCTGCCTCAAGCGATCTTGTTTCCGTCTCTTTGGAAGTTCTTATGAATGTAAGTTCATATTTGCTTGTATTACCTTGATATATACGCGCTACTTAGTTGGGCGTTGTGCTGGCGACTTTATTATATTTTCAAGGACTGGAGTGCGGTTCGTTGATAACTCAAGTACTCAGCCCATTTTGGCCTCGAGCTACAAAATGGTTGAGCAGTAATGAGATTGTATCATCACTTCGTAAACTGCTGTACATTTTACAGCTTCTTGCTCGAAGTGTTTCAAGGGAGGGTGTGAATAATGATTCATTTCCTCCAGCGTGCCGAGCGACTGTTCAGTAATTTACAGGCCATGGATATTTACTTCACTCTCTTGCTATAGATCGTTTAAAACACTGGCTGAAGATCACGCCCTCAAGGAGAACACATCTTTAATTCCCCAAATTGAGGAAGACGATGTTGACTCGAGCCTCTTGTCGTGCAACGCAAGTACGAAGTCGTTATCAAAATTGTGGTGTCTTCGAATCTTCTTTCTTATTCAATCCCAAAGAGATTCGGGCGATCTGCTACGGCAAGTTGAGGAAAATCAATTCCTGGCAGCAACGATGTGCCTCGAACTCATTCCTGCACTCTGTGAGAACCCCGACAATGTTGGTGTTATCATTTATATTTTGCAGCAAACAATAGTCAGTCATCCGTTGGAGACTTGCCGGTCGTTTCGCTATTTATGTACTGACATGGCTAAAAGAAACTACAACCCTCCTTCCGACGTTACAGGCGTTGAAAATGTGCTCAATGTATTTCTCGATCGACGCAAGAATCCTCGCCGATTACGAGAAGAAATTTTGCTCGCGTACGAACAACTCTTTGTTTTGGATGCGGACAGGTTTGGGGGGTTTTCCGACTATATTTTACGTCACTTCTCTGATGTTGACATTCATGTTCAAATCACGAGTTTCGAGGGATTGCAATCTGCCTTTGATAAGTTTCCAGATGGAGCCTTTTTTATCTTCGAAGATGTTGATAAAACTTTGAGGAAGATTAAGGCCAGCATTGTCCAACGCTCCCTTGCAAATTATATTTCTGCAGCAAGTTCAGATGTATTGATGGGCCGAATACTTTCAAACTTTTGTAATATGTACGATGAAGCCCCCGAGTTGATTCGTTCGTGCATTGTGTGTTTGGGTGGTTTATACTCATTTCCTTCAACCATAAAATTACTGGAAGATCAATTGTGGCCAACACTGTGTTCGTATATCGGCCTTACCGAAGAATTCCATGTGGAGAAAAACCTTTTTGATTTTCCGTTGCAATTGTTTGATCCGGAGCAACCATTGTTGGTTCAAAGCACTCTGATTCCTTCGTTGATACCATTGGCCATGTTATTGGACATCTCCAACGACTCGTTAAATTGCGTCGGTAGTTTCAGCGCTGTGGATCCTTCAATTTGGGCTCCGAGTATTCAGGTAGCAGTGGCATGGGCTTGTCAAAGAAACGTTTCAGTTCCACTCACAAAAGACATGACCCTTTCGATATTAATGATTGTACTGAATTTAAACTCGTATGCCCCCGATACGTTTGCACTGTCGTGGGATACATTTGAGCCAATAGTTTATCACCCCATTTTTCTTGTTGATATTGTACTTGCGATCCATTCATGGATGGGCCAGCATCGCTTGAAGTCTTCAATTCCCGTACCTTTGCAGTTTCTTTGTGATTGCATTCATGCATTGGCCGATGATGTGTCAAACTCTCCAATCTCGCAACGAATTGTATTACACGTCCTAATGGACCATCTTCACCACATGGAGGTAGCGTCTCTAATGAAGACTGTTTGTGAGCATTGGATGAGGGAGCCAGACACATTTGGTCACAACTTGAATCATTTAATTAGTGGTTTTGTCCTTCGATATCCAAATCTTCCTGTAGCTGTCCAAGAAACAATTGAAAGCATTGCCCAGTCAATGAGCCGAGTACAAAAACTAGGAAAATTCTTGACCACGTTAAATCCGTTCCCATCACATATCTCACCTGGACTAAATCAATTACAGCGATCATATAACGTTGATATGCCTGTCTTACAAACTTTGGCGATAAAACTGACTCGACCTCCATTGAACACATCACCGTTGACGGCAGAAGCGTTGGAATCACTTCAAGAAGTTATTGCAACGAACGCAGATAACCAACACATTCCAACAATAGTTCACGGACTTCTCGCCAATGCATACCAGATTGCATTGCGAGATAGTAATTCTGACCAACAAGTTCAAGTAGCAACATGTCTTGGACTAATGGGTGCTATTTTTCCTCAAGACCTATTGAGCCACGATGTTGTGAGGCTACAATCCTTGTATTTGCATCTTTTTTCACGTCCTTCGTTGTCATCCCTTTCCCAACTGAAAGATCCGTGGATAGAGCTACTCGGAAAGATTCTGGAATGCCTTGTGCGGTTGTTGTTTGTATCGGACGGTGCTCTAGTACATACTGCACATACAACTATTGAATATCTCTTGACAATGGAAATCGTGCAAGTGGCGGTTGGGCAAACAAAAAGTTTTCCTGTCGGACTGAAAGCTTTTTTGCAATCATTGCCACCAACACATAAACCTCCAACACCTAAAACAGGTGGATTAACGCATTGGAATCCAAGCTCACATTCAAATTTTTCTGATTGGATTTGTCACGTTACGTGCTCCTTGCTACGATTATCTCAAGATCCGGTTCTCATTGCATGTGTGGATGTTTGTGCACTTCAAGAAAGTGTTGCTGTATTTCTCCTCCCACTGGCGCTATATTCCGTTCTAATGGCTGCGCCAGAAACCTTGAGCTCATTTGAACAATTAATCCACCATGAAGCGAACTTACCTGAGCACCATGGTCAGGTTCTTGTTCAAGCAATTAATTATGTACGTCATTTACAAAAGTCAAAATCTGAGCATGCAACATGGACACTGCCATACCTTCAAGTAGCCCATCTGGCACTTCGATGCAAGATGCCGTATTCGGCTTTGCAATATATTGAATTGCATTTGGAGCTTGCACATGGAGGTATTCAACAGTCGAATGAACCAGGGCAACAGATAGGGGATATTTTATTGCAAGCCTACAAAGGCATAAATGCATTCGATGCAATTGATGGTGTGAAGCAGGATGGTGACATGCTGTCCGACCAGCTTTCTATATACAACCTTGAAAAAAAATACTCGAATTGCTTACCCCTGTACGATGTAGTTGCGAGGCAATCTCAAAATATTTTCGAAAAGGGTATGTTCCCAGTAATTGAGGAATTCTATGTTAATCATTTCATTTTAGGTATGGCAAAAACATTACATACATTAGGATACACTCAATTGCTCGAGGCGTATCTATCAAAACACGAACCAGTGGAAGTAAGCAAATATCAATACAACATGGCTTGGAGACAAAGTCAATGGAATCTAAAAATCCCTTCAACAACAACAAAATTTGATGGTCTACTGTACGGTTGCTTCAAGTCCATGACATTGAATGATGGAAATCAATTTCGAGATCTTGTAACAATAGCGAAGAAGATGATTTTGATGAATCAAAATTTGTCATTTACAGGTGATTCTCAAATGACAATTCGTTTCTATGCAGCTCACCTCGACTAGGCCTCGAAATGACAAAAACTATCCACAAATCGATGCTTCAGTTAGAAACACTTGCGAAACTTGAATCTGTCTGGAAAATTAAGGTGGTTATAGCTATAATCCTTGAAATGACAATTGTTGCTAGGAGTTCCAATCACAACCCAGTTACCTTGGGTCCAGTGTTCCTGTTGTTGACGATCATCGCCATGACCTCATTCAAAAATGGCAAAAACGTCACGTTGATTACGAGGGCGATTTTGACATATATTGCAATATTCTTTATGTCGAAGAAACGTGCTTGAAGATATTAGGCTGGACATCTCACTTACCAACATGGTAAAATTAATTCTAATTCGTTGTATTGAATTTTAGTAGGTATTTGAAATTAGCCAAGGCCGCTCGAAAAGCAAAGAGAACAGCCATTGCTTTTTCTGCGCTGCATGAGTTTGGACTAACTGCTGTTGAAAATGCAGAGGAAGTACCATTCCTTTTGGAGAAAGCGAAATTGTATTTCTCATTGGACGAAACATCACGTGCTGTTACAATTGCAAAGACAGTTCATGAAAAACTGACGGCACAGAAAAAGGAAGGCCTTCAGCTTGCAAAAGTCAACTCTATTATTGGGAAGTGGTTAGCCTCTATCAAAGCTGAGCGAAGTGAAGTGATTCATAAAAAATATTTGGCCGCGGCAACAACAATGTTTGACACGACGAATGATGTGAGTGACATACATCTTCAATGCTCATAAAGGACAATTCTAGAATTCTCCGTTCAACAAAAAAGCAGGAAAAGCATATCGGACATTAGCAAATTATATGTATGACAATTATAATCAAGCGAAAGCTCGTGTTGAGTCGAACGAATGGAAACGAGGGAAGAAAGTTGCGGCAACACAAGAAGAAGAATTGAGACTATTTGAAGCAATGTCAAAATCAAAAGGTACTAAAAAACAACACATAGAAGTACTTCGACGACAGGTATGATTTTTACAAAGTGAAATCAATGTTATTACCCCAATATAGGTCGATTATGACAAAAACGAACGCAATATTGTCGAAGCATCAGTAGACCGATTCCTTCTGAGCTCGTTAAAAAACTACGGTTTGAGTTTGAGGTAGGAGGAAATACGTGATTCTTTATTCACCATTAGATCAGATTTGCACCTGATGCCAATCTGACACCAATATTTCGGATTTTATCGCTCTGGTTTCGGCATTTCCAACATGCAGAAGTGAATATGGAGCTGGATGAAATTGTCTCAACTGTTCCTTCGTATATATTCATTCCTCTTTCGTATCAAATACTGTCTCGACTGGGTACCAGCCAAAACAACAATCTTCAGCGACTAGTTCATAAAATGGCGTGTGACCATCCCCATCATACAATTATTCAATTACTGGCATTGAAAAAAGGCTCCAAGCATGGAACAGAGCAATATCGCAATAACATTGGCGCGCTGAAGTCAGAAGAAGCCACAAAATTACTCGACATGGTAAAACGGGAGAACCAACTGCTTTTGGAGCTAGTACAAAACATGGAGGTTTTAAGTGAAGCCTACACCAAGCTAGCACTATTCGACACGAAGGCATTCGAAACTCGAGGTAGGACCACTGGTCGAAAATTATTAACTCGGCAGTAGGAATGAAAAAAATGCCACTTTCGCATATCCTCGTAGGAACGGACAAAGTTCCCTTCGACACATGCTTGCGCTTAAGAAAGTTCAATCAAACAGTGGCTGCACGCCCTGCCATGCTGACGTATGCAATCACCCCGCGGTCAGATTGCGATTATTCTAACGTCCCGCGAGTGCAATCATTCGACAAGGAATTTACAATTGCAGATTCAGGTGCATGAATGATGTTGGATGCTGATTACTCATTTCAATAATTAGGCCTTCATCGACCAAAAATTATATTTTGCTATGGCTCGGATGGAATTCGCCGTAAGCAGTTGGTAAAAGGCAACGACGACACTCGACAGGTATATTTTCTTGACAAAATTTACCTAAATCATTTGGAAGGACTTGGTCATCGAGCAAGCGTTTGAAATTATAAACACATTTTTGAATGATGATCCAAACACTCGAAGTAGACATCTTCAAATCAAAACATACAAGGTAGCAAAACCAAATGCACATGTTATTGTGGATCGAAGTAATGTTTATGAAGGTAACACCGTTGGATCCAACGGCAGGTGTGCTGGAATGGGTTGACAATACCATGCCGCTGGGTGGTTTCCTGAATGGAAAGCCTTTCGATGCACATGCTCGCTACCATCCTAGCGAATGGAAGCATCAACAATGTAGAAGCCATATTCAGCGCTCCGCCGACAAATTGAAAGCGTATCTCGAAATTCAAAAGAACTTCACACCAGTGTTTCATCACTTTTTTC
This sequence comes from Aphanomyces stellatus, assembly GCA_009835185.1. Lineage (NCBI taxonomy): Eukaryota > Oomycota > Saprolegniomycetes > Saprolegniales > Verrucalvaceae > Aphanomyces > Aphanomyces stellatus. The sequence goes on along the minus strand of VJMH01006971.1, from coordinate 9,528 downwards.
TGGAAAAGTACCCTGATCCTGCAACTTGGTAAATATAGCACTTCCCACCAATTGATTCTGAATATTATCAATAGGTACACCCGGCGACTTGCCTACACCCGTAGTGTTGCAGTGACTTCCATCGTGGGTCATATTTTGGGAATTGGAGATCGTCATTCGCAAAATATTTTAATTGACGAAGCCAGTGGGGAGCTTGTGCACATTGATTTTGGTGTTGTATTCGATCAAGGTATTCACCACTCATCCCACAAACCAAGGAATAAATATGTGAACTAGGTATGACGTTGACAACACCTGAAACCGTCCCATTTCGATTGACGCGAGATATGGTGGATGGCATGGGTGTCAGCGGCGTGGATGGCGATTTTACACGGTGCTGCGAGGAAACATTGCATTTACTTCGAAAGCGAGGGAATGCACTCACGACAATTGTCGAAGTATTCATCCACGACCCACTGTACAACTGGACATTGTCACCAGGGAAAGCACTTCGTGTGCAACACGATGAAAACGAAGACATGCCGATCGCAGCAAACAACAGTGAGGATGAAAACGTTGCCGATCTGGCTGCGCGAGTGCTTCTTCGAGTAAAGCAGAAGCTACAAGGATATGAAGACCCAACTGGAGAGGCCATGAGCGTCGAAGGCCAAGTCAAATACCTCATACAAATGGCGCAAGATCCACACAATTTGTGCAAGATTTACCCAGGTTGGGGTCCGTGGCTTTAGGCAACAATAATCTAATTCAAAAACGAAACCTCTTGGAACACAAATGTTTGCGCGCGGGTTTTTATCCGGATGTCCGGTTAGTGTTGTATTCGAGAGTCTGAAGATCGACGATGTCCATCCCGCAGTGGACATTGGCGTGGCGGTCAGATGTGCGACAGCTTCTGAATCTCCTACAAGCGCAGGATGCCTCTCCTGCGTCATTTGCCATCGATGAGCTTCAGGTCGACTATTATATCCGGCGACTGCATGCCCATTCATTCCTGGAACCGAGCAACGAGGGAACATCGAACGTGGCACAAGGCGTCGTGCGGACTCTAGAGTTCCATCACAGAGATCAGCATGCCGCTCGAGTTGCGCAAATTTTGTTTGGAAGCAACGATGTTCATACGTCGCGACCGCTGCGCATTTCTCCGAAGATTGCATGGCTACTGTTGCAGCTTATGGAATCCCCGCTTGCGATTACGCCCGACGAATTGATTGAAATTGATCAAATTCGAATCGAGGGGGAATCAAGAAAATCCCTCGCGTTCCACGAAGAAGAGAAAGCACGGCTTGTGACACGATCTCTCGTCGATGAACTGAAGCAGTTAACCATGCAAGACGACTGGTTCCAAGATGGCAATGACGACGGCGACGAAGTCTGGTCGGACGACGACTTGTTGGATTCCCCAAAGTCCCCCACACGACCGAGTCCCTCTCGTGTTCGATTTCAAGTCCCAATTGAAGCCAAGGAAAGCAACTCCGAAGCGCAAGAACCTCCATCAACTCTTGTACCTGAACCTGAACCTCGTGTCTTTGTCGAAGAGCGATACAGTGCAAACAAGCCTTGGTTGCTATACCAAGGCTATGTCGATGCTCTTGGTCAGTTGAAAACACCATTGCATTTTCTGGAGAAGACCATTTTGCCAGAGTATCACTTTGTGCGGGATGTCCTGTCGGTTCTGCTCGGATCAACCTCGACTTCATTTGAAAAAACAGCCGCGAACCTCGCGCTTCCATTTTGGTCTCCCGTGGTGTACTCTTGCTTCCAGCTAACGACGGCTCTTCACCACCAAACAGTGTCGCACATTTCCCCTTCTTGTTTGTACGCCACTTTGACAGAATGGGCTGAGGTTGCGACGGCTGTGGCGTTTCTTCGCTCTGCTGCAACGTACTTTGGCGACTTCCCAGCCTCAACGCTACAAGGCTTCGCGCATTCGCTGCATGGATATTGCCACCGCTTGACGTCTTTTGTGTCGTCGTTGACGCGAAAAATGTTTAGCGATCGTTCCCTGAGCCCAACATTGATTGCACTCTTGCTAGAAATGCGCCCTTGGCTTGAGCAAATGAAATGGCTTCGACAGGTCGTCATGCAAGTAGTCCAGCCTTGTGAAAACATAAAGATGCCTTCCATCCGTCACCTCGTGGCCACCGTCTTGAGTTCTCTCTATCGTTTGCTGGAGCAATACACGCTTTTGGGCGACTGCGAACATTACTCGCTCGTATATGACTTGTTTAGTCGATCCATCACACCGTACTTGGAACGGTTGAATGATTTCTTGGATGGGAAACCCATGTGTTTGGAATTGGGGTTTTATTACAATAATTGGAGTGCGTTTGAAGAAACCTTATACACCGCCTTGAAGTTTCCGCCGTCTGTGGACCCACCTTGCTTTTTACGTGAGATTCAATCGCTCATCTTGGAAGCCCACGCCTACGCCGCCATGAATCGGCAACAATGTTGTTCATTATTGTTTCGCGCGTCATCTCCACGATTTCAGCTCCAGACAGTTGCGTCATCGCCTTGGTCTCAATTTTATGATCACCCGAGTACGTCCAGTCCGGTTTGAATTAAGCTAAGCCCTCTCTTCGACAGTAATTCCAAAAGGATTGACAACTATCGGAATGCAAACGCCTGCCAGACTAGAATGGAAAGAGAGTGAATCAGGTTATGAATTCCTCCCATTATCACTAAATTTCCTGCGTCACAGATTCATCATCGCTCCCTCCACTGTCGTTCAACGTATTTATAAGTTCGAAATTAGTATTGCCCATAAAAGCTCGTGTACGTGCAGTGCAGTATACATCCCATCTCGAGAATTAATGTCCTGACTACTTAGTGTATGGAAATCGGCCACGATATTGTTGTTGTCTTCAAACAAAAATGGAAAATATTGGACCATTTGCAAACAATTCGCTTATTTTTGCTCCTTCAACACGTACGTTCTTGCAGTTGGAAATTTTTGTCCTGTCATCTTTACAATTGTAGTCTGATTCATCCAACTGGTTTAGTGAGCAATTGATTCAACGGGTCATGTCTCCATGGTCCAGGTCAAAATGGTGCGAAAATTACACTGTTAACACACTTTTTCGAGAATCACTCACCAAAGTGTCAATGGTATGAGGGTACAGTTTATGCTTGATACTCACAGCTATTTCAGAACGACCCTTACTTGCGCCATGTTGATTTGATTTCTATCAAAGTGTCTACTGGCCAAGATGTTGGCACGAATAACGTTACAGCTCTCAATGTGCTTTGTTTTCAATACTCTGCCCCCGAGCCACTGAACGTAATTTTTCGGAGTGAGCTCATTGACAAGATTTCCAGAGTGTCAATTTTACTTCTTCAGGTATTTTTTCTGCGACAAATTTAATAATTATTGTGCATTTGCATTCGCTACTTAGCTTCAAGGTGTCGAACGCTCGTTGATCACGGTATTAGGCATGTACCGGAGATATGTTGCATCAATTCTTGTAGCTCAAACACACGATGCGATATCGCCCATCATTTGGATTAATTCAATCAGCTGTACACAAGCATTTAATTGATCTGGCATCGATGCTTCATTTCGTGAAGCACGTCCATGAGTTTTTTCGACAGCAGGTAATGAACGAACCATGAAGCTGCAAACTGTATTGGTCCAAATTAGACGTCAGCTGACCTTTGGGGCGAAGTGTCCAAACAAATTGAGAATGCAACTTTGATCTCACACGTACGATTGTTGCTCGTTGTTGAGTTTTCGTAACATAATTGTAGATGAACGTGGCACTAGAAGAAAGCGTACAGCGTATGTTGGAAAATTGTTTTCTTCTCGACAAGGTATATACATTCATTCGAGGTTATTATTAGCTCTCGTGTTTTAGCACAAATCCATGCATGCGTATTTACTGCAGTTGATGAACCAAATTATTCACTACTTAGCTTGTTTTGAGGAATCCCTCATGGATCGACGAGGTACAAAATATATCAAAAACACTCAATTTAACTCGACGATCAGTTCAAAGTGGCGTGTTCGCGTCCGATGCATTGACGACCCAGGCCGCCAAGTTCAAAGCAGCGCATGGGACTGTCATGATTCTGCTCAATTCAATGGTCAAGTCAGGGTCCGCCCCCCATTTGCACGAGCTCATCTTGCAGCTAAATTACAACGCCGTTTACTCAGTCGACTAACTCAAATGTTGAATTTGATCCAGCGCTCGCTGGCAGATTGCTTCGAGGGATGCAGTGGTGTTTTTATTCACGCGAGATTTCACTGCAGTTGTCGCCATTGTGAAATGGGGGCCGTATCTATCCAGAAATTGTCATGGGTACCGTCAGACATCGAACTGTACAAGGGAAAATAATCGTGGTCGGGCACATCGTCTGGAAGAGGTTGGTCGACAGCTGTGGCAGTCAGCGCCGCGAAGCAGCGCGCGGCGTCAGCTTCGCAATAGCCGCCTCCACCAAGGAGAAGCAAGGGCAACTCGAACTCCTTGACTAATTCCAGGCACCAACCAATTCCATTTGCCGTCAGGTTGAACGTGCCCAATAGATCTCTGGGACACGCGTCATACGACTATGTTTGCACGACGACGTACGTGGAAAGCGTGTCGACGCCGCAGGTCATGACGATGTGCGTGGGCGAGAATGCGTCGACGAGGGGCTGGACGATCAGCTCAAACACTTCGAAAAACTTTTCGTCGGTGATCCCATCGTCGAGGGGAACGTTGAAGTTCTTGAACCGACCCGCGCCTTGCCCGATGGACGACGATGCGCCCGTCCCTGGAAAGAATCCCTTGGCGAATTTGTGAAATGACACCGTGCACACATGCGAGCTAAAGTAAAAGGCTTCCTCGACGCCATCGCCGTGGTGGACGTCAATGTCCAGGACAAGCACTCTGGCATGGGGGACGTGCTGCACGAGGTAGTCCACGGCCAAGACGACGTCGTTGACGTAGCAAAATCCACTCGCCTGGCCTTTTTTGGCGTGGTGGCGCCCGCCACCCCAATTCATGGCAATGTCGACGGTGTTCGAGAGGAGGAGTTTCGCTGCGGTGAGGGACGCACCGGCGACGTATTGGCAGTATTCAAACATGCCATCAAAGACATATGCATCATCCACCAACCCGTATTCTTTGGCCTCGTCCAACGAAATGGACGTTCCGTTCAGGAGCGCCTCGACGTACGCTTTTGAATGGAAGCGTTCGAGGGCAGCGGGCGATGCGAGGTCCGGTGCAATGATGTGAAGGAACTGGGCCAATCCTGTGTGTTGAATCAATGAGAATGTCATGCAATCTCTCTTTGGGTGGACAGGAAGGCGAGCCAATGCGTCGGCGTAGGCGCCAGAGAAGACAAGCGCGACCCTGGAGTCTGGCGACGACAACGACATTGTGTTTCTGGTAAATCCGGATAATGACTCAACTAACGACTGCTGATCATGATATCCACTGATGAACAATATTGGATGAACAACGTGGTGGTCAACAACGACGAGAAGGACGAGATTGTGCAGAAAGCGAGACACGATAAGAGCGGAGGAATGAATGGAGCTGTGAGGACCTCCTCTTCGCAAGCGAGTAGAATGCTGGGACGCGCAGACTGCGAGAGGGTATGCCAGATGGCGGACAATGATGGCTCCGATTTGGTAACGACGTGGATACCTCCACGGACCTTTTCATCTCAAGAGAGCGTCTTGATAGCATAACGCTAGCCCCTCACAACTCCACCTCGAGCTTACTCACATCCTGCGCCTTCAAGCTCGAACATTCGACCCCTTCTTGTGGCCGCGACAAGTCGAGGGGTTGATCATGCGATGGCCCCGTCTCGCATCTGTATTGGAGTGGTCGACCCTTTGTCTTGGCGGCTGTATGTGATCAGTTGACACATGACGATAGATCCGGACGCTCGACCGTCCCTTGTTTCTACGTTCCAGCGACAGGGACATCAAGGTATTTCATTCGACAAGTTCCGACCTCTTCTCGACCATGGTCTCGTACACATTGCTGCTTGCTTCCTCCGCGCTCCTCGTCGGCACTGCCGCCGCGTTCAACACACAATTCGAGCATGACGGCGTCACAACGTACTGCTGGAAGAGCAACGCGAGTGCGATGGCCAAGACAGTCAACCTCACCGACATGCTGCTCGAAGGAAGCGGCCGCGGGTGCCCGATCCAACTGCGTCTGAACATTGGCGTCCTCGACGGGGGTGTCGTGCCAACGCTGGAGTCGATGAAAGCTACGTGGACGGCCAAGTACGACCTCCTTCCGAACGCAATCAACATGAGCGCCATCAACACGATGGCCACGGTCAAAGGCAACGTCGTGAGCATCCCGCATTCGAACTTGCACGCGTGCGAATACGGACGGACGCCATGCAGCCCGTTTGACCGCGGCGATAACCCGATGGACAACACAGCCAACCAGGAAAGCAACTTTACCGACTCGAAAGCCGAGTTTGCCGAAGGCGACCTCCGTTTCCCCCGCCCCTTGGTGTGGTCGATCCTTGCGCACATTGTCGTGCCGGGCGAGACCAACACGACGCGGTATGACTTTGTCGTGTACAAGAAATTAGTGGTCAAGGACGCCCCGGCCCCCACTGCCGCCCCCACCACGGCCACCCCGCCTCCCACACCTGCCCCGACGCCCGCGACCACGGAAAAGGCGGCTAGCAGTACGCTCTACACCATCTTGGGGGCTGTCGGGGCCCTTGTCGTTGTTGCAGTCGCCGCGCTAATCTATTTTCTCCGATCCAAGAAATCATACGGAAAGATGGAGACCGAATCGAATGCACCAACGTTCACGTATCGCCCTGACCACGTCCCCGATCATGTTGGGTATGCCCCGTCCGAAGCGAGTAGTGCGGCTCACCCTTCGTACGTTCGCATGTCGAACCAAGGACCCAGCATCATGCACGATGCCTATCGCTTTGAAAGCGAGCGATACCAAGTGCCACCCCAAGGGCATGGACGCAACCAGCCCGGGGCCGCTCCAATGAACCCTCATCCGTACTAAATTGGCGACACAGAGTGCGAACGGGCATGTGTAGTTTTGAATGTATTAACGGTTGACATCGTATTTCGTTGGCGATTCAGGGTCAGGGGGTTATATTATTAAGTTTTATAAATACAAAAAACCTAATTGGAAAAATCTCAGAGATTAAAATACAATTAGTCTAAAATCAGGAATCAACAATATCAAAAGTATGACATTGGTTTTACTAAGACCCCAACATGGTTAGATGTTGTGAGAGCCTTCGCCATCTCAAGGTTGAGTTTCTTGGCCTGAAGGTTTTAGAGTTTGGCTCTGCGCGTGTTCCATCTTTTGGCCTTAAGTACCTCTTGCGAAAGTAATTTTTCGTCTCAAGCATTGATCCACTTCAACACGAGAAATAGGCTCGGAGAAGACCTTTTTGGAAGCTCATGTACATCAATTCGAATTAATGTTGCAACGTTTTCTGGGACCTCTTGAGGGCAATTTCGATGACTCGAGTGAATCTGCACAATCATCTGATATTGACTAGAAAACTGTACTTTTTTATGTAGCCTCTGAAAATGCATAAATGAGGTTTTATTAGGTTTTAGTAATAAAGGACAAAAACCTAATGGACTTGATATAAAAAATTAGGTTTTAGCCATCCCTGTTCAGGGTGCGTGCGAACATAGTAGACAAGCATTACGACGTTGAATAATAAAGCCGTGCGTTCCACTAGGATTGCTAGCTGTTGATACTTTGGGCGAAGACGCCCCGCTTGCCCTTTCTTCTCCGCCTGACAGTTTGGCAGTCCCCGCGCAACAACATCGAGCTATTCAAGGCCAAGTCGGTGGTGCAGCTGAAAGTGTTCAGAGTCCCAAATGCGGAACAGAACTCTCCCAAATGTAGAACAGAACTCTGCTGACTGTGCTCGTTTGACCACGTTTGCACTGTTTCAGAGACAACTCTGGATCCGACGGGGAATGACTACGTTATCTTTGCCCCACTTGATTTGTCTACGAACACGTTGACGCAACATACTTGTCAAACTAGAGTGAATTCTTTGCAAGTGGCAACTTCCTTTGATCTACAACTCAAAAAGACGTGGAGTCAAAATAAGGACTTTCTTGAAGAAGAGTTGAACTGGAATGAGACTGCTAGTGACTTTGAAAAACCGAGAGCGACAAACAAAAAGTGTATCTTTGACATTAACTCTAATGAAAAGACTTGAGAGGAGGTACTGCTGTATGCATGCATGTTGAGAAGGATAACAACCAGACCAAGAAAGTAGACATAATCATCCATTTAGCGACTGCATCATGCAAGATAAGGCCTCCTCCACGCAAAGCAAGTGCCTTGCCAGCGACAACCTCATCAAGGCGGAAGCACTCAAGCCCTTGATGTCATCGCTTGCTGTGGAAAATACACATATTTGAGACGTGACATATTATAAGTGCGCGCCATACGCACTATATATATGTATCGTTTTTTATACGATATTTAAAAATCTCAGGACTATACGAGTAATAAATGTCAACGTTTTGGAGTAAAAGTGTAAAAATAAATATACAAAGAAAACGATACCAAAGGGTTCCACCCATACATTAGGGGGTTTCAATTCTAAAATGGAGGATGGAGGGGCGAATCTGCGTGAGTGTGTAATGAAAATTATTCGACCAATCAGAGTCGTTCTGTCCTCTCTCCACCGAAATTTTGAGACCCCCAACTTTCGCTGGTGGAGACTGGAGACTTCCACTTTCAATACTTCCATGGTTCGCTTCTCGGAGCGACAACAGCTCCTTCGAGAGTTGGAACTCATGATGTGTGTGTATGCGATGTCTCCAAGACCTCTGCCTATTTTAGCCCAGGAGAATATGGACGTGATGGATATGTTGCTTATGAATGATCGTTTCTCTGCTTTACTGCGCATGTGTGATGTTGATCCTGAAACTGTGCCCCTGCTTGCCCATTGAGGAGTCGTCTTCTCTCTCTTCGCGCGTGTGTACTGCGATGTGTTGAAGACACGATACTTGAGTCAGAGGTTGTACAACGTGCCAAAAAATGTTTCTCCATTTGAATTTATATGCAGCCTCGATGAGAAACGATTTCGCCAGGAGGCTCGATTGCCAAAATCAATGTTTTTTTATGTGGTTGAACTCATACGCAATCACTCTGTATTCCAATCGACTGGGACACGTGATCAAGCCCCTGTTGAGGATCAGCTTATTGTGTTTATGTCGAAACTGGGGTGACATGAACATGGCGGGAGTGTGGGCATTTTGGCCAGATACTTTAGTGTTTCTGAAGGCACAATTTCATTGTACGTGAAGCGTTGCGTCGTTGCAATACTGGCTATAGAAAAGGACGTTGTTGTCTGGCCAAACAGTTATGAGCGACGTCATATTAGCCACCGAATTGAAGCGACGCATTCGTTTCAGAACTGTGTCGGTTTCGTTGATGGAACGCTTTTCCCAGTGTATGCAAAGCCGTCAATTAATGGTGAGGATTTTTACTCCAGAAAAGGATATTATGGTATGGCAGGAATGGTTATTTGTGATGACAGAATGCGCATTATTCATTTGGATCTTGGATG
>VJMH01006970.1:0-25509 GCA_009835185.1 Aphanomyces stellatus | reverse complement strand
ATCGCCCTTGGGTTTCCGAGAGCCCATTTCGTCTTGCGAAAAGTGAGCTTTCAAGATGGGGAGGGCAAGCGAATCCGGATAAACAGGGGCATTTGGGCCGTTGTATCCGGAAAATCGGGACAAAAAGAAATCAGGTCTCGCCGATCGCCGCACCATCGGATCTCTGAACATGCGCACGCTCCTTCCTGGAGGTTCACACTCTACTATGACGCATGTGTTGTTTGACATGGTGCGTGCCTGCAAGACGTGCGTGTTTCCATGCGCACACACTGCTGTCACGAGGCCAAGATCTCTCTTCCATTACGTGTACTGGGAGATCTGGTCGCGAAACGGCGCAAAGGCAGGCAAATCTTGGATGCGCTGCAGCATAGCTACAGTGGACTCGTTGCTTGGATTGCACACGACATCGCGGATGAGCGCGGGGTTGGCGGCCTTGAACACGTGGAGCAACATGGCGTGCTTCCGCGTCGAGTCGACCGAGCCCGAGAAGACAAAGTGGCCAATGTGGTGGAGCACGATGCGATACATTGTCGCGCCTTTCTCGGCCGACAAGTGGCCGCGGACGACCGCTTGGACGAATGCATCCAGGAGCGCTTCGTCGACGACATACGGGGTCTCCAAATCGCTCGCCGTCTACACCGCCTGGGTGGTCCAGCCACATCATGGAATCCTCATCTACCTCGAGAAGATGAAGGCATTGGAATTGCGCAACTTGGTTCCACACTGCGAGCCGCGTCTCGGCAGGCACGGCCGCCGTCAAGAAGACCGTGAGGACTTGCGCGAGCGCGACGTCGCCGTACGAGACATTGCAGAACGTTTGGATGAGCGTGGTGAGGAAATTCGCCGTCGACTGCTGCTGCAGCGCGACGATGCGGTCGGCGGATGCCATGAGGTCGGCCATGGACGCGCCGCGAATGTACTGGAGCACGAGCGGGTGGAGCTGGGCTTGGGTGTCGCGCCAACTCTCGGCTTCCCAAAAGTAGACATGGGCCAGGTGGATCAACTTGTCTTGGGTCGGGATGCTCGCCAACAAGTGCGCTTGCCTAGGACGACACACATTGCATCAGGTCGTCTCATCGTCGTCGTCGTACGTGGTTTCCATGTCGCCGAGTGTCGCGAGCAAGAGGCGCAGCACCGTCGTTTCTTGGTGCGATTCCATCGAGTGGAGGCGCGAGAAGAGTGAAAAGAGCCACGATGGCGGCGGCGGCAGACTCGTCGAGTGTACCTTGTGCTCAGGCAAAATGGTGTGGCAGCTCGTTTCGGTCGTCGACGACGACGACGACGACGGCGTGAGCATGGCTTGATACAGCGCCACGAGCGCCGGGTGCTGCAAAATGCACGTGAGCAAATGGGTGGTTGTCGTGGGCTGGCCCGGTTCGCTCTCGAGAAAGAGCGGGTACGCTTGGGCACGGACCCACGCGCCGTCGCCGCCGTGGGTCGCGACAAAATGCAGCAACGTCGCGGCGACGGACGTCGAGATCGTGGTCGACGCCATGACGTAGCGCTGGACAAACTCGAGAGTCGCATCCACGTCAACTAGACACGACCATCATGCATCAAGGTACAAGAGAGCGCGACGTACCGTGAAGTGCTGGGTGCGGATGCGCCGCGACGACAGCAAAGAGGTCGACGATGGCAACTACTAAGGCCGGCGATTGGGTGGCATGGAGGTGGAGGGTGGGCCAGAGCGCTTGAAAGGGCGCGAGGTCGAGCGATGGGAATTGAAACACGAGTGGGTAGATGGCCGTGAGGAAGGCAAGTGCATGGGCATTGGAGGCGGCGATCGTGCTGGCTTGATGGAGAAAGAACGGGAGGAAGCCGATTGTGTCGGGGGAGACGATGTATACCATCGCGTCCAAGATACATTCCTGCATCGCTAGAGGCCAGGGTTCCAACGGCACCGTGTCCAGCGATTGGGTCAGCGACTGGGCCGAATAGCCACAGAGGAGCGGAAAGAGGTAGGCGACGCTGCTCTGATCGAGCTCGTACGCGAGGCAGACGCGCCAGATTCGCATCGTGAGCATCTACACCAAAGGGGGTCATGAGACAGAATATGGTGCGCACAAACCTGGAGGGGCAACAAGGCGGGATGGCGCATCGCCAAAAACACTTTGGTGGACGCGAGCACGTGGTGGTCCAAAAAGGCCACTGCGTGCACCTTGTCGGCTTGACAGAGTCGCAGGATCAACAACAATGTCTTGGCAACCGACTACAACATATATGTATCACATAGGAGAGGATTGTCGGGAGTACTTCTTGGACGCGAAGCAACGCCTCAAGCGACTCGACAGATAAGTACGCCTTGAGCAACGTATGGACGCCTGGCCCTTCGACCAATTGGGCGGCCGCCCTGTGACAAAAGTGTTATATTGTAGTGACTCATCATGACGAGAGACCGTCTCGAATGCATGGCGACCACGATGGCAATGTCGAGCAGTTGCATTTGGGCATGTGTGTTGGCGACGCGGTTTTGGTCGAGCAAATACCTACAGTCTCTTTCATGACATTGCTGCATCATGATCACGTCATCGTACAACAAACGCGCGGGGAATTGCGTAAACAACAACGCTTGAATCGGGTCTTGGATGCCTTTGACGTCGGTGATTTCGTCCTCGTCAATGTATTCCACGACGTGCACATGGCCTACATGTCGGTTGTCGGCGCAACAAAATAAAGTGTGACGAGACGGACCTTGGGCATCCACAGGCGTCAACGCCACCGTGTCGACCTGCGCCATCAAGGAAAACTGAACCAAACATGCATGGAGGGTATCGATGCCACCGAGCAAGACGGATTGGTTGGAATCTTCACACGCACTCCGCGCGACGAGTGCCATCGCGGTCGTGGGTTCCATCGTCTACAGACACAGTATATTTCGATCGTCCCAAAGCATCGTACGTGCTGACGGAGTGTCTTGGCGAGGACACTGAGTGCCATGGCGCGCTGCGAGCTGACTGTGCTTCGGGCGAGCATGAGCAGTTCGTCTGTCGTGTATCTATCGCCAGCCGTGGGTTCCAAGGATGAGATTCGAGGAAGTGTACCCTGCCAAGTCTGGTTCCAACCCATGATGAAAGAGCCCTGAATGCAACGGCATGGTCTCGGCTGTCGCGTCAATGACGTTGCCTTGGAGGTCCAAGCGCACAGACGACGATGACGACGATGTTGGTGCGTCTGGCAGGGCACGCATCCATTCATGCTTCAACCGTTCTTCTTCGGGCAATTCGCTCACCGCTTGACGAAGGGATACATCATTTTGGGGCGCGGGGGCGACGAGCTCCATGGCCGAGAGGATGGATTGCCCTGGGGCTTGGATCTTGTTTGCCGCGGGAGGCGCCGTCGACGGGGGTGGTGCCGCCGCCGCCGCCTTGGTGCCGCCACGCTTCCGGAGCATCTCGACAATTTCCGGCGGAAGGGAAGCTTCAATGTCGGCCTGCGCCGTTCGAATTTCCTCGATCGACATCTTGGCGATCGCGGCATTGTTGTCTGCTTGAATGTCGTCTGGGATGTTTGCGTTCGTGGTCGGTGGAGCAGGAGGGGTCTGTTGACGTCGACGCCCAAACAAACTCGTTTTCTTCGTGGATGGAAACCCGCCCGCGGTGGCGGCGATCGAGGACATGGGCAACGTGCGCGCCGGCGTCGACCGTTCCATGACAACAGGACGGACGACCGATGGTGGGAGCGGGAGCGAAGATGCAGCGGGTACATCATCCCCACCGGAGATGGTCGACTTCTTTGTGTGCAGTTTCACAGAAGAAGCCTTGCCGCTCTGCATGAACTTTTCCTGTTCCTCCAAAAGGAGCGCCAATTCCGCGTCCATGTCCATGATGAGCTCGTTCGGAGAGGTTCAATCGCAATCGGTTGGTGAATATCACGGTATCCGGAAGCGAGCCTAATAAATATATTTTCCAACAAAAATATTTTGATGTATTTTTCGCACAGTCTTGCCATTTTTTACTCATTTTTCCTGGCCGAATTTCTCTCAGGGAAAACACGTCAAGCACATTCTTCATGCGCGCATTTGAATGACGATGATCCGTCCTCCTAGAAAAGCTGTACAGAGGCGATGTATACCCTGTGAGGATTCACAGCTTTGTGCAGAACCTCATATCGACGGATATGGACGGGATCTCTCCCGGTTCCTTCTTCCTCCTGTCGCGCGCCGTTGCCCCGACAGTTAACGCAGAGATCAGCAGTAGGGTACATGTGATCGAGATTTTCTGCGGGAGACACAGAGAAGATTCGACAATGTCTATTATCACGAGTAAATAGGTCATCGAATGCAATAAAAATGATGCCGAGATTCGCAGCGCGCGGAATCACTTCAAATGAGGGAAGCATTGTTCAATGGTAAAGCCCTTGTCTTGGTGCTTGCTCACCCAGTGGTCGTTGAGTTGGTTGCGCTAAAGGGACATGAGCACATCGATAGCCATCGAATATAGCAAGAATAACGTACGCCAACGTTCACCATGAAGGTCATCATGCAGATGCTGCACTTGACGGCCGTGCGATCGGCTTGCATCTTCGCACGCGTTTCAGGGTTGTTCATCTTCGCTTCCTTGGCCTTCTTGGCGTTGTTGCGATCGCGCGCAGTAGCAGATTTTTGACCGTTGCCGCCTCCCATGGTGTATTCTCGTCAAGAAATTGAAACTGGGTATCGGAGTGGCGACCAACCACGATTGGTCCAGGCGAAGATTCGAGGCACCATCGCCGTAACCGGATATTATTATTCCGTCTTCAAACTCCAGCGAATTATCTTCATTTGACACAGGGTCAACCGTCAACTAAATAAATATGTGTCCGGATATCATGGATGACGTGTTCAAAACTCACGGCAGAGTGTCCTATACAAATTGCCATACCATGTCTTGGAATATGATTTAAACAAATGGCATAGAGACTAGTGTTTTAAACTCGAGAGAGTCCATATTATCCGGAATTATGTCCGCTTGCGCCGATATTACGTTTTGACGTAAACAATGTGAATTTTATAAATTAACCTGCCGGGTGTCGCTATTTTGACGCACTTATCTGAGTTTACCCTGTTTAGCCGAAAATCAGGGCCAACCAAATAAACCAGGCATACAAATCTCAAGCCTAAATGGAGGACCCAAGTGAAGCAAGTGGAAGATCCGACTTTGAAGCTTCTTCACTTGGTTCTTCACCCCACAAATCAGCGCAGCAAGAGGCTCATCGCGCGAGGCACTTCTTTGCCCTCACAATCCAATTCGCGTAACAAGGTCATAACAATATGCTCGCTGCCATCACCCGTCGCTCGTCGCGCTTCCTTCAAGCGAGACCTCTTGTGAACACACGTCAGTTTGCTACGTTTGAGAAGGATGAAGACGGCTTTGTGAACATCAACTCCTTGGTCGAATGGGAAGCCATCGTCGCCGCAGGTACGTCCTTCCACATGGATCGAATCGAACCGTCATGGCACACGCAGGCAAGCCGGTCGTGGCCGACTTCTGGGCACCTTGGTGCGGCAAGTGCACTCAAATCTCGGGGTTTGTGACCATTTTGGCCGAAGACTACCCCGATGTCGTGCGTTGCATCCTCCTTTGTCGATGGAACCGTCCTGACGCTTTTGTAGACGTTTGTGAAACTCAACACGGCCGACGAAGGCGTTGGGCCGATCAAGGCTGCGCTCAAAGTCGAAGTTCTGCCCACGTTTCGCTTCTTCAACCAAGGCAAAGAAGTCGATGTGCCTGTCACGGGGTACAAAAAGGGACCCTTGAAAGATGCCGTCGTCAAGTTGGCTCTCTAAACAAGAGGATTTCGGTGTCATATGTGATGGGGATGGCTTGCATCAAGTCGTTAGTGTTCATGTGCCTTCCCTGCACGCTTGGCACAACTGATTGTTATCAAGTGGTGGCACTCTTCAAAGGGGATCATGCCCACTAAGACCAATCAAGCAGCAGGTGTCGGTCTAGACTGTTGCGTTGCTGGGGACATAATTCGTTTGTCTAAAGTTTGTGAGCGGTTGTGCAAGTGTTGTGCCGCACGGTCTATGCAATTCCAGAGGTGGACGGTTTCTCGTGGAGTAGAAGATCGTGGACATTGGACGCAAACTCTTAGACGTTCACAAGTGCCACGCCACCGGCCGTGGTGCCTTGGCATCATTGGTGGACAGACGCCGTGTGTACCGTATGCGAACGATGTAATGTAGAGCTGTGAGACGAACTTTATCGCACGCCGCTACCCTCGTCGCGTTGTGAAGGAGTCAACAGTAGACAGGGTCATGGAAGGCCACATGTCATCCCTTGCTTCCGTGGTTAATGCCGCACCAACGAAAGGAAGAACAGCATCCGTATGCCATCAACCCTCTCCTTGGGATGGCGACACGGGTCTCAATCGATGTCGCCGCCGGTGCTGCGGCCATCACCCACAGCATCGAATGTTGCCTTTATCCGCTTCGCGAGTGCCACAACAGGTGGCTCCTACTGTTTAGTGGTATCGTATGGTTGGCGTTAGTACTTGTGTACACAATATATATGCGGTATTTTTGGCATTAGAGGCTTTCAAAATATATACTGGTCAAATTCAAGTGTATATTTCACATCCAATATATGCCGATTTAAATCTTCTTATAATATAGGGAACACCCTTCCGATTGGTGCTTCTCCTCACGCGCCCCGGTCTTTGTTGAAACTCACCTTGTGTGGAACCATTACGCTCAACGACACACCAAATTCTGGGTGCTTCAACCCCCGCGACAGTCAACAAGTTCCCCAAGAACACTAGCATCCAGTCGAACGTCCTGCATGGGGGGGTGCCTCTCTTCGCCGGCCGCGGACGTGCCGCCTCCGCCACCACCCGTCCCGCGTGCCCTCGTCGTCGACGTCATTGCAAATGTCGACATCTTCCGGCTCGTGACGGCGTTCCAGGCTGGGTCCAGTCTCCCCATCCGACGTCTCACGCGGCGATGGAAATCAATCAAGAACTCCCAGGAGCGCGCGATCTTCCTCCTCCACATGCTTCCCACGCAACCCGCCGAGCAAATCCATCTTCTCACCCAGCTTCTCCACGCGCGCATCAAAGTGTTTAGTCGGAGCTTCATGGATCTCGTCGCCGCCCACGGGTATCTCGACGCTGTTCAGTTCCTACACAACCACAGGCTGCATGGTTGCACGACCGACGCGATGGACCTCGCCGCGAAGCACGGACATCTGCAGGTCGTCATGTTCCTCCATCGCTTCCGCACAGAAGGATGCACGACCCGCGCCATGGATGGCGCCGCAAGACGTGGCCACCTCGACGTCGTTCAATTCCTCCATCGGCATCGGCCCGAAGGATGTACGTCCGTCGCGATGGATTTTGCCGCCGCCAAGGGACATCTTCCTGTCGTCCGCTTCCTCCTCTCCCATCGCCACGAAGGGTGCACCCCGCATGGGCTTCCGTACGCCGACCTCGTTCGTCTCCGCAGCGCAAAACACCTTCAGTGGGCAGGGAGCTACCACCACTTTGCGATCGAGTTGCATCGACACGATCGCTCGTCAAGCACGGCGACCGCCGACGCCGAAAGCGTCAGTCCCACGGCATCCATGCTCTCGGTCAAGCTGGAACCCCATGTCCCCCATGCATCCTGCGCCTTTGCGATGGACTGGGCGGTCGTAAACGGTCACCTCGATGTCATCGCGTACCTCCATCGCGAAGCAAGGCTGCACGTGACGACCGATGTGCTGGACGTGGCGGCACAGAACGGCTTCCACGACGTGGTGCAGTACCTGGTGACGCAGTCGGCCGTTGTGCCATCGATGCCGTGCCCGCCGCCGACCAAGACGGCGCTGAGGAACCTCGTCCAGCGGCGCGTGGAACGTCATGTGCAGCGGCCCATGTGAATTCCCTTCTAAGTTAGCCTATTTATTATTCCAAACGTATCTTTTACATGGCGGGAAAGATTGCAATTCAAATAAACCTGTCAAAACAGATAGCGTGTCTGCGAGGTTGTTTTTGGAGATTGCCATCCCCAGCCGGACAGCGGCAATTCTCGCGGGAACCAAGCCTGCGACCGCATGCTCTGCTAACAGGATTCACCTCGCCATGGCCGATGGATATTCGTCGTTCCGCCCTTCAACTATGATAGGCATCGGACTCAAGAATACAGAGGTGGATGTCCACGCAATCGTCCACGTTGACTTCAATCAACTTGTGAGATGTACCTTGTGAAGCTTTCGCAGCGGACGGTGGGCGATCTCCAAAGCCCCTCAAAGCAACTTTCACCGCCTCCTCTCTCTCGGGACGCAGACATCGGGGGTTGGCATGATCCCAAGTTCGCACCTTGTCTGAGATAATATCGATTAGTAAATATCAAGCACGCGCTGCATCATGAAAAGCCCCATGTCGTGTCCTCGCAACGACGCGAGATGTACAACCGCCGCCGACGAGCAGCGGAGGTTCCAGTGCCGATGGAGGTAGACGGCGACATCAAGATGGCCATGGATGATGGCCCAGTCCATCGCATTGAATTCGACGCAGTCGTCCTTGGCGACATCCATGAGGCCATCATCTTCCTCGTCGATGGCAATCGTCTGGCTCGGTTTTCGTCGCCGTTCATGCCGATCATGGTGCTGGGCCAACCATTCATGGCGATAGGATGAATTCTGTGGCAGCTCGGGCGGGTGCTTGGTCGCTCGACTCACTCGCCGCCGTGGTTGCTGGATCGCATGTCGTTGCATCACGTCTTGGCAATGACTGAGGAGAAACGCTACGACGTCGACATGGCCGTTTGCCGCCGCGAGACACAAGGCGTTCTCGGTGCATCCGTCGCGGAGGCGATGGGCGTGGAGGTACCGGAGCACATGCAAGTGCCCACCGGCCGCCGCGAGGTCCATCGCGTCCGACGACCCACCTTCCGTTCGATGTGTGTCAAGAAAGACGACAACATCCAAGTGTCCGTTGGCGGCAGCAAGGTTGAGCGCGTTCCGCGTGCAGCCGTGGCTGTACTGCTCGTGCATATACATGACGACGTCCAGGTAGCCCGCCTTGGCGAGGAGGTCCATGAGTGTCCGAGACAAGACACGCGGACACGCCGCATGCAGCTGCTGGAGCAGGTAGAGCCGATCGACGGCGGCGTCGCGCGGCAACATCTCAACAACAAAGTGGGCCTTGGCGTATGGCCCCGTCTGCCGCTTCCACCGACCACGGATGTATCGGATGAGGCGGCATACACCGGGCTGGTACGACGTGATGGCGCGGAAGAGGTCGGCATTGAGGAGGCCGCGGTGGATCTGGTGCTGACTTGCCATGTTGACGGGACGACTGCGGGAAGACCCGAGTACGCTCCTCCAAGTGGACGGGAGAGGCAGGCCGGTGGGAGGGCCACCATCCACGGACGAGCACGTTCCCATGAAAGAATCGCTTCTGTGGCTGTCTGGGTGCTTGGATGTGTCCTTGACGGACACAGACAGACTGGCACACCGACGTTCGCCAATACGAGCGTATCTTGAGCTGCATGGCATGATATGTACCATATGTCTACCTGGTCTACAAATAAGGAAGGCTTTTATGTCGACCCAAACTAGCCCACTTATACAAACAACGAGGGATGGGTTGAAGGGGTCATCCAGTATTCGTAGAGGGGTGTACAAATAAGACAGCTGCCTGTCCCATTTCGCAACAATCGCTTTTTCCTGTGTGGTTTTTTGTTCCTATTACCCTATTAAGTACATCTGCCATGATTTGTAAAGCGGAAGCAATCAAACTGTATCTTTTACCGGGTATATACCAGGTATTCGACTACATTATTATTAAATACCCGGTATATAGATGCGAGTAGAATACCAAGGTCATTCAAAGCACTGAACAAAAGAATTACATGCACACGACAAAAAGGACAGGGAATCAACGCAGCCATCACAATTACCTCAGAAATCGTCGGTGTATTGTCACTTCAAACAGAATGCGCTGGTTGCGTTGACAGAAACGCAAGCTGTCGACGAGAGAAACAGCCAGTTGGGGGGTTCAAGGACAGGCAACAATCGTAGGCAAAGTGCAAGAGCCGGATTGGATGTGTCGAACCTGATGATCCAAAGTTGTGTGTACTTGTCGCGCTCGCACGAGCTTTAGCTTCCTTTGGGTGCAAGCTTCAACCTCGCATATGTGTGCCACGCATGCGAGACTCTAACGTGGGCGACCGTCCAACAAATAAATCTGGTTTCTTCGATTTGCACGATTACCAGTATTTTATATGGAACCAGCAGTAGTGTCCACGCTATTGTTGCGGCCAGTCTACATTTCCAAAAAGCAATGCGCACAGACTTGACAGACCCGCCGCCGCAGGTCGCACCCTTCCTCACCAACCTCCGGCGCATGCTCGACGACGCCCCGCACATCCTCCGATGGACACCCGACGGCCGCGCCCTCGAGATCCACAACCGAGACGCTATGATCCTACACATCCTGCCCAAGTACTTTAATCACAACCGCTACAAGAGCTTCCAGCGCCAACTCAACTACTTTGGCTTCAAGAAATGGCCCAAGGCCAAGGCGAGTGTCTGTACCTTTTCCAACCAATACTTTACACGCGACGCCCCGGAAGCAGCGTGGTGCATCTCACGCAAGCGACCGACCACGCATGAGCATCGGCGCCGGCGGCGGCCGTCAGTGACCTCATCGGGCGACGACAGCGAGCCAGAGGAGAAGCAAGTGGCAGACGACGACGACGAGGCTGCGCAGTGGAATCGAGACCTCGATTGGCTCTTGGCGTCCATGGACGAGACGTGTGCAGCGTCTCACACCGAACTGGTTTGGATTCATTAACACGATCTTGATTTACATATTGGTGAAACCATGCCAAGGCAAGCAGCCAGTGTCGAGCCGAGAAGAAGGCCATGAGCTACACCGTCGTTGCGCATGCAGATATGGCTCATCGACGAAGCGAGGAGCAGCCATGTGTCTCAAGCGAATGCATCATTGCGCCTGGCGCGCGCGTCAGCCTGACTCCCATCGGGGCTAACCTGCCTGGCGCCCCCAGTGCTAATATGGGACATATGAGCACGTGCTGGGTACATCACTCGCATAGCTGAATCATTCAGCTATAGACATTCAGCCTGAATGTCTTCCTAACGTGGTCGCTTTCCTGCCGTATAGGCCATGTGGCCCACGTCGACAATGTCGGTGTCCATCACAGCAGTACCAGTATGGGTCCTCCAGTTGTGGGCAAGTGTTCGACCGCGAGGGATCTTTTCATTTCAGCCAATCCGAGCACGCCAGAATGAAATATGACATTCGATTGGTTTAAATTGGATATATGGAGCACATTTGATCCAATGAAATGGCGCCCTGCAAGTTGAAGGAACAGTTACATGACCCGTTGAAGTGCGATTGCGCTACCCCTGTCTCCCCAAGAGTCCCACTCAAGTTCGTGTGCCCATTTTCGAACTTTACACAAAGAATGCGCGGCGCAAGCGGCAAAATCCAGGACCTGCACACGCGATACAACGCCGCGCTCGCACTCGCCGAGCGACCCGGCACCCACTGCGTCGTCGGCGCACTGCCTTCGTTCGTGCAGCCATTCCTCCAGCTCCAAGGGGTCGAGGAACCGCTCTCCTGGCCGCTCTCGAACGTCCATGCGGCGGACCTGCTCCGCCGCGTCAAGAGGTCCGTGCCGGCAGCCGCGGTGCAAGGGGACGCCTGCTGCATCCCTGCGTCTGCCTTGACGTTTCGCAACCCCGAATGGGACGCCGCCGTGGCCGATCTCGTCCGAGGCGTCGTCGCGACCTCGTTGGGCATCTTCGTGCCGATCGAAGCAAAGTTGTCGCACCTCGTCGTCGACACGACTGCATGCCGCGCGCCCGCCGTGCCGCCACCCCCCGAAACATCCTTTGCGACCCTCGTGATTGCAATGCCGTCGTTCCACGAAGGCGGCGCGCTCGTCGTGCGCCACGAACACGCAACCGAGCGCTTTGCCAACAGCGGGTGGGCCGCCTCCGCACTGCTCGTGCCGCAATTTTGCGCCTTTTACAACCCGTGCGCGGTGCAGTGGACGCGTTTGACCCGCGGGCGCCGCGTCCTCCTCGTCTACCACCTCACGTTGACAGATCAGCCGCGCGCACTCGCGCCGCCGTCGCTCCATCGCGCGATCGCGGCACTGCGCGGCGTCGCGCTGACCAAGCGCATGCCCAAGCGCAAGTTTGTCTCGTTTCTGCCCAGTGTGTCATCGCACCACCCGACATGGAAGTCGCTCACGGGCATCGACTTGGCGCGGGCCAACGCGTTACAGGCCACGGGGTTCTTTGACGTGTACTTGACGACAGTGACGATGATGCGTCACCGCCCGCGGCGTCACCGGCACCGACACCGCGGCGGCGATTGTCTTTGGTTCTCCGACTCGGACGACGACGAGTATGGTGACGAGTACGATGACGAGGACGAGGATGATGACGACGACGAGAGGGCGGACGTGACAACGTGTACCTTTGGCCCGCGGCTGCGCCACCCCGACGGCGACGCGCCGCAAATATTGTCGGACATTTCGTTGCCCGCCAAGTCCGACGAATTCCTCACGCAGCCATTTCGAGACGATGGCCAAGCCCGCTTCGCCGCGCTTGTGTTTTGGCCAAAGCCGCTGCGTCTCGTGCTGCTTGGTCTCCCGCGCGCCGTCGACTGGTTTGCCAAGCTCGTCAAG
Organism: Aphanomyces stellatus; assembly: GCA_009835185.1. Taxonomy (NCBI): domain Eukaryota; phylum Oomycota; class Saprolegniomycetes; order Saprolegniales; family Verrucalvaceae; genus Aphanomyces; species Aphanomyces stellatus. Next base: position 12,884 of record VJMH01006970.1, on the reverse strand, counting down.
GAACCCACATCGACATGGACGCCGGCGGCGCGCTTGGGCTACCCCTCGGCCGACTACATGGCGCGGCGGCTCCTCCACATGTTTGACCAAACCGGTGACGACTATGACAATGCGCGGTCGGGGGTCTTGATGCTCGAAGGCCTCGTCGCGCTTGGCAACGCGACGCTCCTTGGGACGTTTTTGACGGCCCATTTCCACACGTACGTGGCGCGACGCAGCCTCGAGGGGCTCGATCTCGACGCGACGCTCGAACGCGCTCTGGTCCAACACGGTGTCGACGCACTCTACCTCCCGCTCGTGCAGCTCTTTGAGCGCGCGTGCGCCGTCGACGCCGCACGCGTCCTCCCCCTCGGCCTGCCCATCCTTGTCGCGTGGTGCAACACGCGCGCCGTCGCCGTCGCCCCGTCTCCCGCGCGACGCCGCATGTACTACCACCACGACGACGACGTCGACGTGGACGCCAACGACGACCCGACGCCGCCCGCTGCCGACGTCGTCGCCTCGCGCGTGCCGTCGTTGCCCTACAGCGTCGAACTCATCCGCGGCCTCTTGGGGACGTTTGTCCGGCACATGACGGGCCCACGTCACGCGCCCCACAGCCCCATGTGTCGCTGCCACGGCGTCCAGCGCGATCCGGATGTGGGCTTGCTTGGCCAGGCCCTGGCCGTCGAGACGTACCTCGCAGCGCGGCTCGAAGACATCGCCGACCCGCCGCGTCTCTTTTTGCAGCACCGTCTCCCGTCGTCGCTGCTCGCACTCGTCGACGAGTTTGCGCACCCGCGGGTTGTCGCAACCATTCTTGCGGCCCCCGCCCGATACGCGCCCCTCCATGTGCTCGCGCCGGTCGTGGCCCAGCTGCACTACGCGCCCCCGACGCTCGTATTGGCGAAGCCGCTTGTCGCGTCGATCCTGGCCAAGCTGTTCGATGCTGCGCCGTCGTCCTTTGCGCTCCAACCGTTCCATGACGTCCACGACCACTACGACGACAGCGAGTACGACGACTACACGCTCGCGTCGGCGTTGGCCGTCGCGCGCCTCGCGGGCGTGTTTGACGCGGCGCTTGCGGCGGTCGCCGCGCGGCTCTTTCCCGCCGTTGGCATGGTCGTCGTGCTGGCCAAGGCCGTGCGCACATACCCGCATGTCGGGGCAGGCCATGAAGATGCGGTCGTCGACATTGTGCTGCGCACGACGCGGGACGTGGCGTCGATGGACGCGGCGGCGCTGGAAAGCCTGCGCCAAATGTGGAGCCGCGAGGGCTACGTCGACCGCCACGAAGCGACGCTGCAGACGCGCCTCGTGGTCGAGTGCATGGCCGTCGGTGCGGCGTTGGATGGGTCTAACGACTCGGACTCGAAGTGGAGCGAGACCGTGGCGAGGCATTTCGCCGCGCAAATCGCGCGCGGGTCCAAAGAACTCGTCCGCCGCCTCTTTGTGCCCGCGGCCAACGGCATGTCCAAACGACGCATCCCATTGGCCGCGTGGCGCCTCTTTGTGCGCGCGTGCGTCGACCGGCTCGAGCGCGACCTGCAGCCCGTGCCCGATATTCAAGACTGGAGCCTCCCCGACCTCGTCGTGCCCGGCGCGCCCACGGCGTTGACGCACGCCGTGCACCAATTTTTCCGCAGCCCGCGCCTGGCGCGCGTGGAATTGACGGGCCGCGACGTGACGTACCACGGGCCACTCACAGCCGCCCTGCACGCGCTCGCACTCGCGTCGCCCGGGGCGTTTGCCGTTCGCGTGCTCTCGTCTAAGACGGCGCGCGTGAAAGGACGCCTTGAGATTGTGAAGACCGCCACGGGCCGAGCGTCCGTCGACGACATTGTGCGCGTCGAAGCGCTGCGTGCCCAACGCGCCGTCGAAGACCGCGTCGTGGCGGCGCTCAAGAAGCTGTTGGCTGGCGACGCGCCTGCCGCTTTGGTTCTCTCGCGCGCCCAGCCGACGCAGCAGCGGTCGTGTGCGTGCGGCCAGTGCTATCTCCGCCAAGGCGCGAGCGCCATGATGGCGTGGTAAACTCGAGTGTATAAAACTATGTGTGTGATTGGTTAGGCGCAGCAGATGCGGACAAAATCGCCGACGCTGAGGAGGCCGGGGCAGCGCTTGTGGTTGGTGTCCCACACGGTCGGGCCCGTGGCCTTGCCGCAGCGACCTGTGAAGCCAGGACACGTGGCCTGGAGGAGCGTGCGGGGGGTGTCGCCCATCTGGACTGTCACTTCGGGACACCCAGCGCCAAAGTACGTGCTGGGGGACGGGGGGCCCGTGGGAAGTGGAGGGGGGGCGAGGGTCGTCGTCGTCGTTGAGGCCACCGTCGTCGTCGTCGTGGTGGGAATTTGGGCCACCGAGGTGGTGGTGGGGGCGTGAGTTGTCGTCGGCGTGGGGGTCTCGGGTGTGAGGATGGGAACGGCGGTCGTCGTGGCGTTCTTGTGGTGGCCCCCCAGCATGGTCGCGTTGGACGCATTGAACGAGACGCTGCGTCGTGCCAAGTGTGTCACGGCGGCGTCCGTAATGACGACGGCGACGTGGCCGAGCGCGTGCGCATCGAGAAATTCTTGGATCCGCTGGACGTACGTTGTGAGACGATGGCCACTGGGGATGACGTTGATGCCGTCGACGATCGACGCGACGGCGGCCTGTTTGCACGCCACGAGTTGCTGCAGCGCGGCAAAGTCGGTCTCGTCCGCCCGACTCAGCCCAAGCCAGACGCGGACGCCAGCATGGTGGGCCACAGACACCACATCGTGGACACACGGCGCCATGCTGTCGAGGCGGATGACGGACGCAGTGGCAAGGTCGTGCTGGATGGCTGCGATCGGCTTGCAGACGCCAAGGTCTGTGTGCGCGATGTAGTGGTCGCCGATGGAAGCGCCGAGCGCGGCATGGACACACACAAGCCCAAGAAGAAGAAGAAGGCAGAGACGAGAAGCGAGCGCCAGCATGGATGCAAGATCAGAGGTGGTGGTCCAGGACACGCCAACGACGACGTGATCGTGCGGCCATGTACACTGACTGAAGTAGCAAAATAAATATATAAAGAACATTTTGTTGTACAAGTATATGACCGCTGAAAGTATGCAATGCCGAGAGTACTTATGATTGAATTTGAGCGACTATAAAATCAAACAGTGTAATCATCCTACAGTATCTACCATAAGATTGAAGTGGCGCCGTCAAGGCACACACCAAAATGACAGTTTCAGTGGACGTTTGCTTGACAAGTGGACTCGAACCCAGGACGAGCGAGAGGACCAGGATGAAGAAGTTGATCGATCCTGCTATTGATAGGCAGTCGCGATGAACACTTTTAATTCCACACGAGCTAAGGGGGTCCACGCCGTATGACGATCTCAAATGTTTTCTTGCACTCTCAATACTAGAACAACGTCAGGCACGTAACCAAATAAATGCATGCGCAGTTGGCGATATGAATTCGATTTGTCGGTCTTGCTTTTCCCCCCTCCACACTCATGCTACGTCAAGTGGACCTCCCTTGACCTCTCCCCCCTGTGCTAACATGCGTCCACAGCTCAAGTGAAATTCTGCTCGACCGGCCCACAAGAGTCGATTTGACTTTAACAAGCCACCATGTTGGCTTTTCGAAAGTGATGGGCGTTACAATGACACAGGTGGCAAGCGAGATTGATGTGAGACAAGATGGCGCGCGACGAACGATAGACATGTCTCGATGAGCCCATGTGCCAAGTAGCGAAAGGCTCCATATGACCTCGCAGTGTTTGTGATTGCATGAATGGGCAAGGTGGCGCCGAGGCCATTGACGAAGCCCGCCACTGCGGTGCTCACAAGCCCAAGCGATGTCTTGCAGCAGAGTTGCCCGATCTTTGCATGAGACTCGGTGGCCTGGCATGAATGTCTATCGGGAACCGCTTTGATGAGTTCACTTGTGATGCAATTGCCTTAAACAAGTACCCATTCCTGGTGTTCAAGGCACCGGAATTGAAACTACGAACTTCGAAAGTAGCCTGCGTTGCTGCAATTGAAATCTGAGCAGGAAACAACTTCCAGGCCTTGTCACAACTGAACGGATGAAAACTCTAGTCACGCGAGTGTGAAATTTCACTCCGACGAAGATGCCACTACGATATATTTATTCGCCTTCCTTGATTTCACGTTGAGAACGCCGAAACAGGAAATTCAATACAAGCACCAAACGGGCGTTATAGTCAGTAGGTACGTCTATGATTTACAAATTAGAAAATACGTCCTGGCCTTGCCGCGCAATGACACTTCCGATGGCAACTTTTGCTCCAACTTGAAAACTGTTGGCCTACTCTAGGGCTTTGGGTGCAAACGATTATCTTGACCAAGGGATCAATTCATAATTGAAGTGCTCCATGCGTGCATCGTGTATCCGAACAAATAATCGTCGTGCGATTACTTTTTCAATGTTGACGACAGCAAGTCCCACTCTTTAGAGTCCAAAGTGGCCAATCGTGTGCATTTTCAAGAATTGAATGCAGTTTGATTGGCCACTAGATTGTCAAAACGAATTTCTCGTCACCTTTCAATGTTGCAAAGTGATTATTGCATATATACTAAAGAATGTCCTACTTTCTTTACTCTTTGTGGACTTTTGCCATAGTTTGTAAGTGGGATACCCGTGATGTAGACTTTGCTGTGGGACTCCATCAAAATGTACAGCGAAGGAATTGAGCCGCGCGCAACAATGTGCGTGAAGATTGGTATCAATCAAAGTGTGGTTAACTTAGTTTAATACTACGTATTTACTTCGAAGTATGTGGCATTGGGGTCTAATTTATCTTAACTCCAACTTTTGGGGTCGTAATAACAAAGGCGAAGTTGTTTCGGTATTTTCAGCGTAATTCGTATGAAACGTCGAGCTGTGGTGATTATCTAATTGAACAATAGTATTGGGCATAGGTTTGTGGTTAAAATGTAACAATGTAGTATTTTAGTACTACTAGTACTATCATTCAACAGACTTCAAAAGTCAAACGCTCAGTTCCTTCAAATTCCTTGGTCTTGCGATTACCGGTACCTGAAGTTGACCTCTGAGCGAGTAAAGTAACTCAGACCTTGCTTGTCAAAGAGGTCCTTTGATGTCTTGCATCCAATTCTTGAATCACTTTAATTTGATTTCTTGCTCAAAAAAATTAGTTGTGGCACAAGCACAATCACGCAATTTTGCCCCCGTTCGTTCCATGCGAGATATCTTCACGCATTTAGGGATGGAACTTGCCAACACAAAATATTACTAAGCTACTAATCGATGATCTTTCATTTGTTGATTTCAATTATGAAGAGTGGAAAAACAGCTCCAACAGTGTTTTGTGCACACTCGACCAAAACGGAAGGATCACACATTCTCTATTTGTGCATCAAGTTGCCACACACGCGGAAAACAGGTCGATGCCCAGAATTGCAAATATCATCAGGTTCACACACGCGGAATGAAGCTCGATTGCAAATATTTTCGAAATTGTAGTATCATGAACAAACCATGCTAGTACTACTAGAACCTTAATTCAGACAAACGTATGATATTTCATATCCCACTGCGCGGACAACCTCTCAGTTGTCGCCAATCGGAAAGTAATCGGAGCTTGTATATGTCGCATTACAAACACCACGCAATACAAGGAATTTGCGAAGCTGCGACCACTTGAGCGTAATCTTGTACACTGTCGACCACTGTGAGTCTCTTGACTCGACCCGCGAGTGCGTATTCTATGCACAAAACACGAGACTAATAAATCCAATTCCTGAGATTCCACGTTCGTTTGTTCATACTATGTGAGCGATATTCACAATGTAAAGTCCGTTGCTTTCAGCAGACTGACCACTGGAGAATGAGTGACTCATTCCGTCGTGATGACGAAAAGCCCAAAAATACAAATCAAACTTTGGATTGCGTCTGCGTACGTATTCGAACGAATGATTTCGCGCACCTTCTGACCACTCTAAGTTGGACCCATCGAAGTTGAGCAGTGTTTAGTTGGAGGGATGGGGTTACATATGGCGAACCAATCAGCCATCCGCTCGATGTGATTTGAAGTCAAATGGTCGTATTTAATAACGTTCTCACGTTGGACTCACTCTTGTTGTTTGTATGGCCAAGCGACACGCGTGGGACAAAACCATATTTAACCAGGGTGGCCGACAAATTCACTGACACAACATTTCCAACCTGCTGGTTTTGAAGCCAGCACGTGGGAGCGGCGTGGGGCACTTTCATTTTCCGTTATTCGCCGTGACCACCATGATGGTTTCCAAGGCCCATTTGAGTTTCATCCTCGATGGCCCTGCTGCGACGACATCCCCCCATTGCCACCGCCCCACAGCGCACGAAGCTCATCGTCTGCCATCCAAGAAGCGTCCTCTTGAGCATGTGCATTCACCCATGGAGGCCAAGCCTATGACGGCATCCTGCATGTCATCGTACTCCCCGCTGACGAAGAAGCAAGCCAAGGCAGCTACCCATGGCCATCCATTTCTGATGCGCCGCGACGGGGTTATCCAGCCCAAGACCAAAGTCTGCAAAACGCCGCTCGACAAGCGCCAGTACAACCGCGAGCGACAACAAAATCTCCGACGCCAGGAAACCCACGAGCGCCAGTCACTGCGCCTCCAAGTCCAAGAATTCACACACACGTGCCACATGTTGCAGTCGTCGTCAGTGCGTCGCCACCGCCGCGCTGCTGCCTCGGACGTCGTCCCAGCCGATGATTTGCGACGGCTCCTGGCCACTCGATCGGCGCAATATGCATCATTCACGCAAGACATGGCGCGCTGGACCGCCCAGCTTGTCCTTGCCGTGGACCAGGATGACCAGTGGCTGGCCTCGTTGGCCCAAGAAGCCGGCGAGACCAAGGCGGGACCCACCACCACGTCGCCTGCCTCCCCGATGCCTTCCCCTTCGAGTGCTGCCGCCGCCCCCCTCCCGCCCCTCGACGTCGACCTGAGCGATCTTCCCCCGAGCTCTCGCAAGCGCATGTACAACCGCCTCCGCCAACGCCTCTACCGAGAGCGCGAGCTCAACGAAGTCGCATCGCTCAACAACTTGGTCGGCGAGTACAGCCAACGAATTGCCCAGTTGAAGGCTGGCAGAAGCAAGGCGTCGTCGTCGTCAAGCTGCCGCCAATCAGGCCAGGGCCAATGGGAGGCAGCGTTGCAGCAGAACCACCAACTCAAGGCCCGCCTGCGCCAGTATGCGCAGTGGACGAGCCACTTGGAAGGATGGGTCAGCCAAGTCACGACCCACCTCGAACACGATGCGCAGTTTGTTGCGTCGGTGTAAACAACAAAAGTATTATTTAGTCGAATTTCTGGAGTGCAAGTGGTGCCTGGAACCTGCAAGACCAGGGGTGGCGTACAAAAGATGACAACGTGATTTAGTTGCAACGATACACCATTGCTAGTGGCATATTGCCATTGACAGAGAGATCAAGCGGCAAGAGATGTAGACAACTCAGTTCAACAGCCCATTTTTTTGTAAACGGCAACTCGAGAATATTGGGGCCGCCCCTCCTTGGGGTACCAATGGAAAACAAAATAAGCGTGCGATGCCCGCGGGTTATTCAATGCCTGTGTGGTCGGACACGACCCGAAGGCAAGGTCGATCGGTGGCTCCCAAAATGCAATTGAAGCCAAAGTTCGAAGTCAAAGGAGTGGTGGAATCCGATTAGTAAAGAACACTATAGTTCACCAAGTAGTCTCATGGACTCTATATATGTATTTATCCATATCAAATAATGTATTTGTATGCCATGTCTTTATGAATGGTTCATAAATTGATACTATGTAATAATACGACTGGTGCGTTATTGGCATTGTTTACTGTCTGGCGTGTCCCACATTCGTTGCAGTGTGTTAAGGTGTAAAGTGTGGCCTTGCGGTTGCATACCGACGACTCGCCCTTTTTATCAACGCAAACTAACAAATCCAATTAATAACAATTCGCTCTCCCAACCCCTTATGGGCGTTTAGTAACCATCCCAGCCCATATTGGTGTAATGCAGCATAAAATAGTGGCGCTGTCCACCGATCGCTATTGGCGCGAGCATGCAGCAGCACAACGCACGACAGATGAAGACTGGGAACACTACGACAATCGTCCCTGTGTAGAAATGGCCCAGGGCGGCCACGCTGGGACCGAATCCACTGGAATACATTGAGGGGGGGTGCTCGATGGGGAATTCATTTTGCAAGAGAGGACGCAAGGAAAGGAGCGGACAGGCTACGTATGCGCCGAACGAATCGATTACTCGATCCCGAGGTTTACAAAGTCGCCACCTGTTGCGCTGGGGCAGTTTAGTCAATGACTCATTCGTGAGATTCCGGATATATCTGGATAAACAGCAAAAAACCGGCCTTTTTGGGGTTTCAATCCGACGATCGTGAACGCAAAGAGCCACTCTGCCAGTAAACATTGCTGTCTCAATCCCACTGTACTTGTTTGGGAAACCTAACCCGAGACCGAGTTTACTGCGAGAGTGGGACATCTGACGAGCCAGTCAAAAAAGCTCCGATTGCAAAATTGCCAAGCATTGCAGCAGCTGGTCGTCTGTTCGGAATATCGCATGATTGTCGTGTCGTGAAGAACAGCGAAGAAGTGTCAAAGCGCGCACAAGCTCGTGACACGTTTGAATATAATGACATCAGACAACAAAATACATCGCCTGCTGGTGATATTGAATAAATCCAATACTCGGAGTAATATCCCGACGAGACAACAACATTTCATGGAGGGTTTGAATTTCATTCGGTTCACGCAGCGTCCATGTGAAGTGCAGGCAAGGCCACAACAGAGTCCCTTCAAATCCCGCCGAGACTAAAGTTTTGCTACTATTAAAATAGCAGGTCGCTCGCTTGCCAATTCCAATCCAACGTGTCGTCATCAATGGATCTTCCAATGGTTTCGTGGACACTCGAACACACAAAGAACGGCCTCGAACGAACGATCGACGTTGGCCCTGAGCCGCGCAAAAATGAAGGCAATAAGATCCATCAAGTCGAGTTGTATCGTCATGTTTGCGTTGGCTATGCCGTGGCGGGAAGCCTCAATGATCAGAAAGAGGACCAATACATGGTGTGTAACACTGCAGGCGTTGGAAGAAGACATGACGGTCCGAAAACTGCAATGGGACGCACGGCAACAAAAGACGGACGCCAAGGCGCAGCAAACGGCGACCATGCCGATGCAGCCCAATTTGATGGCCGACATTGGCTACATTTTTGGGGTCCGTTATACATGATTTGTTGTGGCAGTTCTGATGGTGTACTTTAGGCTGTCTACGAAGGAGGATTCCAGCCCCCAAGCACTACCAACGCGATCGTGAGCGCCTGTGTGGATGAATTTTTCCAAACTGAGTTGAAGCATTTGAAAGCCGTCGTGGCACAGATCAATTGAAGATGATAAATGTCCGGTGCACAACAAACAATATAAGAGGGTGTATATACTCTTCACAATTGGCGCGTTCACGTGGCGGTCGAATGCAGCTTCCATGGTTCCGAGGAGGTCAAAGGATTTGTTACAAGTGGCGGTGCCCCGATTGTTTGGGCCTTTCGGGTTCAGTCTTATCTCAAAGAAATGTCTTAAGTACTACGTAAACTCCAAGTCGCCAAACAAGCCCATCAAATACGTCTGGCCCAGGACGCAGCCCAAGCCAAAGAAGCTCGTCACATCCAAATGGTCGAGATGGAAGCTACTGGCCTAGCCGAGATCGAGCGCGTCCAGAATGCTCTCGAGGTGGAGCGTCAAGTCGTTGCCGAAGCGCTGCACATTGAGTTGGAAAGGGCCGAGGCGCTGCGTCTAGCTGAGGTTGAGGCCGCCGAACGAGTCCACCAAGCGCGCCTAGCAGAGCTCCAGCGAGAGATGGAAGCGGAAGCACTGCGCATCAGGCAGGCCCGAGATCGAAGCGTTGCGGTTGGCTGCGCTAGATGTTGCCAGAGTGGGTCATGAAGCTCGTCTTGCGGAGCACCGACGCAAGGTGGCTGCGGAAGCCCAGCGCGTGAAGGAGGCCGAGGAAGAGGCGCGTCGACAGGCAGCGCTGGAAGCCGCGAGAATAGCTCGAGAAGCGCAAGAGAAGCGAGCGGCCGAGGCAGAAGCACTGCGCATCAAACTAGCAGAGGCAGAGGCACTCCAACAATGCATCCGACAACTGTCGTCTTGTCCAAGAGGATACACGTGATACAAAATCAGTGGCGGCTGGCGATGCAACGGTGGTAGCCACACGGTCACTGACGCACAGCTCGGCGCTCATTTTACATTCTAATGTTGTGGATTCATAATTGTCTCATGGGGAAAAGTAGCGCATCTTGTCGGCGCAGATGAGTGTTGTGGTGTCCCAAGGAGGACTGCTTGGTGGACGTTGACACCCGTGGCCACCAGGCGAGCGACGATGTGTTCCAATCCATGCTGGGACGCTTACGTCATGGCTCCGCACTATCGCACATCCTGCCATGTTGAGCACCTTTTTTTACACTTAAGCCTGGATGTTGGCGACATTGAGTAAAAGACGTGCGACGTCATCGTCATCGCCATATTGGGCTGCTGCAAGTAGTGCTTTCTTTCACAGGTTTCGAGTTCATGCTCTCGCCAATGTCACGTCGAGGGTGTTCTTTTGGCCAATGTATTTTGTAACCGCTGGAAAAACGCTACATTTTTTGTAACCGCTACAAGGAAGTTACTTTCCGTGGCTGAGATCGAAGGTCGTCCTCGTGGCGATGCCTACGAAGGCGAGAGCAACCCATTGCTGAGCACGCGCACAACATCCGAGTGGCCGCTTGCCGTCGCCACGTGTGTCCGTCCTATAGTCCTTTGAGTCGAGATCGTTTGGATGGTGGAGGGCGTGCTTTGTTGACACTTGTTGGGTCCACACCTTGCTGGAGGAGATCTGCCACTTGGAAGACATCGCCAGTCGCCGCAGCTTGCAAGAGGCTTTGCGCCAAGTCCGTGCCCGATTGCAAGTGGCTTTGTGCCAACGCTTCGTCCACGGCATGAACGACGTGTATATGACCTTGCTGGACAGCAACATCTCGAGCACGGCCAATCTATACAACAACACGTGTCATACCTTTAAAGCATGGTGTCAAGACCCACCGATGAGATTTGATTGGGATTGGCACCTGCGCCGAGGAGCCGCTTGACTACTTTGTTGTGTCCGTTCACAAAACTGCCACGAGAAGCGGTGTCGCTCCATCCTACAAATTTGCATCCAAAGTCCGGGCCAATTTGAACGTGGCGTGTACATGTCTGGCAGCATCCACTTTGACTCCCTGGCTTAGCAGCAGCGCCACGGTCTCGTCGTTTCCGCTTTGGGCAGCAACATAGAGCTCTGTGCTTCTGTCCTGATCATTGCGAGGCAATATAATTTTCGACGATGCTTTGGGCAGTCTCATGTACCTTCGCAACGCTGACCTTGGTTGGCTGCAGCTTCTTCACACGCGCAACGTTGCTTATTTGCGCAGTTTGCTTACGTTGTAGCGAGTGGGGGTTGGCCATGGCATGGCCACGATAAACGAGTGCCCCTTGGATTGCGCATGTCTCACGCGTGCTTCCTATCCTGTTGAGATAAGCGCAAGGCACAAGAGTGGAACTCGTTGACCTTCTTGACGTCGGCACCAGCCTCGAGGAGGAGTTGCACGACTTCTTTGTACCCATTGCGAGATGCATTAGAAAGGGACGTGCTTCCGTCCTATCGAGATTGCACGTTGGCATCCAGCGACTCAAGATGGGACTGAGACATCGACCTTCCAAGCGAAGTTGGCGTCGGCACCAACTCAAGGAGGAATTCCACGACTTTTTTTCCCATTGCAAGATGCAACATAAAGGGTCGTGTTTCCGTACTGTTGATATTGCTCGTTGGAATCCAACGGCACGAGGATGGCAGATATGTCGACGTTGGTGGCGAGGTTGGCGTCGGCACCGACGACGAGGAGGAGTTGCACGAGTGCTTCCGTCCTACTGAGATGGCCATTTCGTATCCAATGACGAGATGGGGCTGCTACTTTGTCATGACAATCCCCTTTGGCACCTGTTTCGAGCAGCCGACGACCAATGCTCTTGTGTCCATATTGCACCGCAACAAGTGGCAAGATTCCATCCTATAAAATGAGAATGAGATGGAGTTGTTCTGTGGTGCCTACGCAGTCTGGGCTGCTGGGATTTGCGCCACAGCTTAGGAGTATTTGGACTTCGTCATTCTTTCCCAAAGAGGCAACACTAACAAGGACATTTTGGTGCGTCTACGCAATGCCATGTGAGAGACGTCACTCCATGGGGCGGTGGCGGTTACACTCATCGGTCCCACCTCGTTTCTCACAATGGGTCACGGGAACTCGAATACTCGAATTTGGATCGAGTTCATGCTCATTTGTTGAAAGTACACTTGTAGTGTACTTTACGTAGTACTTAAGAAATTTCTTTGAGATAAGACTGAACCCGAAAGGCCCAAACAATCGGGGCACCGCCACTTGCAACAAATCCTTTGACCTCCTCGGAACCATGGAAGCTGCATTCGACCGCCACGTGAACGCGCCAATTGTGAAGAGTATATACACCCTCTTATATTGTTTGTTGTGAACCGGACATTTATCATCTTCAATTGATCTGTGCCACGACGGCTTTCAAATGCTTCAACTCAGTTTGGAAAAATTCATCCACACAGGCGCTCACGATCGCGTTGGTAGTGCTTGGGGGCTGGAATCCTCCTTCGTAGACAGCCTAAAGTACACCATCAGAACTGCCACAACAAATCATGTATAACGGACCCCAAAAATGTAGCCAATGTCGGCCATCAAATTGGGCTGCATCGGCATGGTCGCCGTTTGCTGCGCCTTGGCGTCCGTCTTTTGTTGCCGTGCGTCCCATTGCAGTTTTCGGACCGTCATGTCTTCTTCCAACGCCTGCA